>ML805739.1:270206-303240 GCA_009831015.1 Picea engelmannii
TTTTCATGAGGAAACCCAAAAGGGAAAAACCTCTTCTTCTTATGAATGAAAGGCAAGCTCCAACTTCTATTTACATTCTTATTTTATCTGAGTTACAACCTAGATGAGGTTGCTACCTCTGTTTCTTCAGCACCTACTGAATGGAAGCTACAACTCCTAGATGTACAAGCACCAACTTGTATAGGAGACTTTTACAGTCTCCCCTTGCTCCTCCCTACCACCCTGGAATCCTTCTCTATCACTAAGAATATGCAAACCAACTCCTATCTTCTCTGTCAAAGATTAACCATTAAATTTTCTCCTCAAATTTTACAGAGCCATCTTTCTTCCATAATCCTCTCGCCCCATATTTTCTCCTCACTATCCCTGTATAATTTTATTTCAGATTTATCTTCATTTACATAAATGAATTTTTACTTTAGAGCGACGACTGTACCATTAATTCCATACACACCAACATTCATCTCAGCAAATTTCACTTATTTCTACCCTGTACATTCACAGCATACACTCGAACCCTCAGGCTTCGAAGATTCAGTTACAATAACTGAATAACTATCTTACAATGATTATTATTGGCCAAGGCATCTAGAAGAATAAGAACAACATGATTAGTTTAAGTATTTAATCCAGATCGTTCGATGTAGAATATGGGTCTTGTGCTTACTCCATATGCCCATTGGCTGTGACCACAGGCCTTTACCAAAATGCACTTTCATGATTCACATATCAGCAATCCTGAGGTGAAGACATCTCATCTCTTCATGTTGCGGTCTCCGAAAAGGAGCTTTAACTTGGTGCTAGATCCTCCTTCTCACATGACCAATGGGGATGACTACATCCTATACAAAAAGGTATTTCATCATTTTGCATTTCGGCGTTTTGGCATTTCACATTTCAACATTTCGACTTTTAGCGTTTCGATATTTCGACGTTTTCACATTTCAACATTTCGGCATTTCGGCGATGAAGTGTTTCAACACTCCAAGTCGCCATCCCTGAAATGATCTAATGACTTCACATTTTATCTGGTGGAAATAGATTGAACGATTCTCATGAACTTCTTAGGGACAGATCAACGGTCATACACAACTGTTATATTACCCCTCCAATTCTTAATCCGACGGACATGACTTAATCATTCATTGAGATAGATGGTTGTCAGGTTTTCGGTACTTTGGCCATCATGTCTTCATGAACTCCAATAATTCAAAAACTCTCAAAACCGTAGATCATGTGACGTGTGTCCCTTTCGGTATTTCGACATTCGGGACTTCATGATGTTGGAGTTTTTTTTTGGCTTACCATGCAAAAATCCTAAAATAGAAATTCCCGTAGTGACGTATCATAGTGACATTACTTAGGATGACGTGTCATGTGATGGTCAATATCTGATCTCTGAAATTCAAGCTAAGGGTGTTGACTCCTCTTCCAAGGCTCGTTTCACATGTGACCTCGAGTTATAACCAAAGGCTCACCTCCTGGGTTCTTCGCAGTTTCGCATTTTGGTATGTCGAGAGACATGCTGATATCCAAATTAGGAACCACTGTACATGTTCAAACTGATCCACGGTGGCTGTGAAAACTAACCAACAAACTCGCCCTTTGTCATTTTAAAGTTTGACATTAATGACAAAACCAAGTCCTGTGCAAACTGCGTTGCTGTGCAAACTGCCCTGTGCAAACTACAAGCCCTACCAACAAGTGTGCCTCACAATTTCAGACAAAGAACCCAAGTGTAGCACTAATTTCATACCTCACTTAATGTGTGAGTTAAATATGATGATAAAATGAGAGTGAAAATCCTCAATATATACTATACCATGACCTAATTTTACATTTTAGGTCATGAAAAGGCCGAGAAGGCCAAAATACTAAAAATCATATTTTTTTACATTAAATGTTCAGAATTAAACCCTAATCAAGATAAAGAGAGACATCATGCTCCTTTAAGGGAGACACTAGGCCCTTCTAGGGAAGATGCAACATCCTGGAGAAAAATGTTGGCCCTCCTTGGGATTCTCCAACCTGGCACACGTGCCAATACTGCCAAATATTCCTCCCAAGACATCCACAAGGCTAGATGATGTCATTATCATCAAGGGTGATGTCCTAGGCCTTCCAAGGCCAACAATATAGTGGAGAGGGAGCAACCCCACTGGTTCAAGCTCTGTCAGGGTGCCTCTGGTGGAACGTCCTCCTCTTCTCCACTAAAAACACCCTGATCCATCTTTGTCCTATCTCTGCCCTATGATGGGGTATCAACATCCATCTGATGGGATCTTCATCCCCATGGAGGTCCAAACTGATCATCTCCCCATGTGTAGCTATCCAAATGGTATCTTTCCACTAGGCATGATCCTTCACATCAACAACTATGACCTCCATGGGCTCATAAGTCATAGGGATCATAGAAATTTCAATCACATAGGCATAAAATATTAAACATGTGCATAAAATCCCTAATAGATTAGTTAAAATATCAACGACATTACATGATCCTGCAATACAAGTTTGGACAAAATGACAGGGCATCCTACTGGGCTTGTGACCACTCGAAAAGGAAAGTTTCTTGAAGAGAGCTCATTGGAGCCATGTAATTGGGTGAGGTGGTCAAGGGATGTCCTGGCAAGTGGGTGCAGTGGGAGCAGAGGATGGAGGGTTTTAACTGTGGGTGCCTTTATAGAAGGTGAGTTGCACCTATCCTAGATGCAAATCTTTCCAATCCCATGCCTTTATTCATTTATTATTTTATTATTTATTTATTTGTCTTCAAGAGGCTAATCAGGGGACACTGCCCTCGCATGGTGACCAATGGTGACAACGTTACCCACAAGTACTTTTTCAGAAATGAAAAGGCTGACCTTTTATTTCTTTCTCAGGGATCCCTAGGCGAAGCATGTCGAGGTTTTATTCTTAGGATTTTATCTTTTGCCAGCTTGCTTTTACCTTCTGGGCCTTTAGCCCCTTCTTCCCACGAGGTAAGGTGCAATCCTGTAAATAGGTCAACCCTTTTCCCGGACAAGTGAAAGGGATAGATGGGCGAGAAGTAAGATGAAAAAGTGGTGTTATGATGGGAGTGGATGATGGCTTTTTAGAAGCCCTTCCCAGTGGAAAATCAAAACCTATGGGCAAAGGATTACTAGGGCATCCTGTCAATCCCACCAGACATGGTCAAGTGGGAAAGCATACGATCCAAGCATTTGTTATAAATAAAAGGAAACAAATTCACATATTCAAAGGTTTTGATTATCAAAGTGACACATACCATGATACCCAGACTCATTACCTCATGGAGCAAGAGCCATCTTTGACACAAGACCAATCTGATGGTGATGGATGCTACTGTTGTTGAAAATATAAGGGCGCTAAAATGAAGAAAAGGTAGGCCCACCAGGGCCATGATAAAGTCAATCTGACTCTGGGTACTCCATGTCTAGGACCTGTGGGCCTCAAGACATGATCTCTTAGTTATCCCTAAAAGTGGGGATAACATCTAGATCCAACTCAGGGACATGTGCTCACCGTAGAGTGCATGAGAACCTAAACATCTCTGGCACAACCTGTGTACCTTCTTGATCTCAATAGAAACTATTAGCAACCTATTGGGGTGGTAATGCCACCCCAACGTATATAGATATGTATAAGACTGAAGTGAAGCGATTATAACTGTGAACATGAAAGAAAACTAACAAGCAATGGAAATGGTATAACACATGAATTCAAGATGCCTACCTACTTACCTATACTTACCCCCCCATCTTGGTAGGGTTTGAGGAGGCGCCCACTGACCGGGACTATCTGTCTTTGTCCTTCCAATGTAGACAGGTAATAAGAGTCATTAACTGAATTTATTCCAAGTTTGAAAGGGCCAAGAAAAAATTGAGTACTTCCTTTGACATTAGTAGGCTCCCCATTATTGGTATCCCACATCCATACCACGTCCCCCTCCTTGTACTCTCTGATTCTGAAATTGGTCATTCCTTGAACAACCCTGGTGTATTGTACAGAGGGAGCTGGGTGGGATTCTGCTGTAAAGACTTCTTGTTGGGAAGGCTGAATCAGTATGTCACCTTCTCCTTTTTTTGCAACTTCATGGTCCCAGCTTCCCTGTCTTTATAATTGTCTAGGAGTAGCAAGTATACTTCTTTTGTGGGCCTGTGTATCTGATCTTCCTTTTTTGCAAAGGGCACATCTTTAGGATAATATCTAGGAAGATCTCCCATGACATTCTCGTGTGCTTTATTATTTTTGACGGGGTGACTAGATTCTTGCACATGGGTTCCAGTTATTGGCACATTTGGGAGACGACCTATTATTCCATTTTTCAAAGGTAAATTCACATAAGTGAGGTCCATCTCAAGGGTGCTACCCAACATTGAGGCACATTTCCTAGACAACAATATTCCCCACACATATGGGATGTTTACTATCATAATGTCAATGTGGATTACTTTCTCAGGGTACTCTTTAAGGCAAACTTCCACATTTTCAACTACTCCATGTGTCAGTATGGCTTTAGATTTGAAGCTACACACATTTCTGTAAGGTTGTGTGAATTTCAGGCCTAATTGTTGCATGACCTTGAGAGACATCATGTTATCATCGGCCCCTGAATCTAACATGCAATTGTTAAGTCTTTTATTATTCATTAGCAAGGTCATGACRAAGGGTGGGTGTTCGTCATACGGACCCTAAAGTGATCAGATTGTAACATAATAGGAGGGTCCATAGGTTCATCTGACCCTTTGARGAAATTATCAAATCTTTGTTTAATAGATGGAACCTTAATGACTTCTTTCAAAGGGATGGTGACGTGCATTTTGGATAATGCTCCTTCAAAGTCAAAGTCCAAGTCCTCCCTTTCGGTCTTGGGTGTTTCAGGAGAAGGAAGGTTCGAAGTTGAAGGCTTTGTTTGAGTCATTGTAGGAATGGTAAGGGGTGGTTGGTTTAGTTTCTTTTGCCTATATACCTAAAATTATCATTTCACCAACTTCTTCCTTGACTCAGGGTCCAAATTGTTTATTATTTCCATTCCAGACTTCCTTGGTGTTCTTCAGGAGTGATGTTGAGGCAGCTTTGGGGGCCTTCTATAACATGGATTGTGTTTTTTATTTGTTCATGGACTTCAATGTCCCTGAAAACATTTTCTTCCCATTTAACGAAACCAAATTATTTCATTACTGAATAGCCATCTCCATGTGTGGGACAATAATCATTCCAATCTTCGGAGATGTCAGAGGTATCATCGGGATAATCAACCCAATTTGTATCCTCTTTTGTCAAGGGAAAAGTGGGCCAATATTGAAACAAACATGGATCCACCGATTTATAGTCACTAGGTTCAAGATAATCTATTAATAATAAAGAGGGTGTTTTCTCATCTTGCTCAAAATGACCAATTTGTAATAGTGTGGAAGTTCCTTCAAACGATAATTGGTCATCCATATCTTTCTTTGTCAAAAAAGGAATTTCCAACATTTCATGAATTATTTTAATGCTTTGCAAGATATAGGACATACTAGTCCTTAAGTTGGTTCCATTATGTACCCGGGGCTCTTCAGATCTCGTTTCCGTGTCCCTATTGGTTTGTCCAAAGTACTCAAGTCTTGGTTCATTCATTCCTTCAATTTCTTAGATTTCACTTGGCATGGTCAAGATGAATAAGGAGTCTTCAAAATCAGGTTTCTCATGAGGAGCTATACTTATACCCTCGAATGGTCCATGCTGCTTTGAAATATTTACGACATCCCTCATGTTTGAGAAACCTGTGCTCCATTTCCTCTGGGGAGCATTGTCCTCCAATTCTGGAGTTTCCAGGAGGTCATGTTTTGTTCCTTCCATTCTTTCTTAGATGTAATCATTGTTAAAAAGGTTGACCTGATGGGTGATGATGCTAAACTTGAGGTTCTCTTCTATTTGGCAGGAAACATCTTGAGCCTCTTCTAGGTTTGTAGGGAAACAATTCTTGAGGGTGAGTTGTAAGATCCCTTCAAAAGAATCGAGGTAGCATTGGAGAATCATGCTCTTAGGTAGGAAATCAGGCTCAATTTTGTGAATAAGAGTATTGAACCTATCATTGAATCCCCTAACATATTTGTTTGTTTGTTTGCATGCTTCGAGGAATTGAGAGTAAAGGGAATCCATGCTTTCCTTTTAACACAAAATCTTCTTAAATATCTATTAAAGAACTTCAGGGGTTTTGATTCTTCCTTTCGGGAGTTTGTTAATCCATTTCCTGGCACTTTCGATGAGTGACCTCACAAAGAGCCTTGTAAAGACATCAGGGTGTTCTTCTCTAGATTGGTCAAATGAAAACCTTTCACAAAACTTGGTCCAATGAGAGTTTGCACAGGATCCCTTTTCTCCTGAAAACTTAGGTATCCATGGCAAGGCTTTACCAAAAAACCCTAGAAAATCATCTCATCAAGGTGTAGCTGAACTGGGCCTAGATGCGTCTTCTTCTTCTTAGCTCAGAAAATTAAAACGGCTAGCATGAGAAGAGTGGGAAAGAGTGTAGCTAAGGCTAGGCTCTTTCTCTCTTCAAATAATGGCTCAAAAGTCTTGATGGGGACATGAGACAAGGACCAATAATGTGTGCTTTTCACCTAGGGTTTATTCATCAAATTTATAACAATAAATGCAAGAAATAACATTACAACCATTCAATTAAGAAGTACAGCGTTACCCACAAGTAATTTTTCAGAAATGAGAAGGTTGGATCATGATGAGACCCCCTTTCCCTTGGAAATGAAACCAAGAGTCACTACCCTCGCATGGTAACCAGATGGTGGTAATGCCATACTGCTAGGTACCCATGGACCTAATAGGTTGGATCGTGATGAGACCCTGTATCCTTTGACTAGGTCTTGTTTTGTTATTTTTAAGGGTCCCCCTTGTTTCTTGATAAGAAGCCTTTTATTGTTTTCTCGGGGATCCTTGAGCGAAGCATCTCGAGGTTTTATTCTTAGGATTTTATCTTTTCCATATTTCTTTTACCTTCTAGGCCTTTAGCCCCTTCTTCCCATGAGGTAAGGTGCAATCCTATAAATAGTTCAACCCATTTCCTGAACAAGTGCAAGGGATAGATGGGCGGGAACCAAGATGAAAAAGTGGTATTATGATGGGAGTGGATGATGGATTTTCAAAATCCCTCCCCAGTTGAAAACCAAAACCTACAGGCACATGCTTACTAGGGCATCATGTCAATCCCCACAGACATGGTCAAGTGGGAAAGTGTAAGATCCAAGTATTTTTTAGAAATAAAAGGAAACATATACGCATATTCAAAGGTTTTGATGATCAAAGTGACACATACCATGATACCTAGACTCATTACCTCATGGAGAAAGAGCCATCTTTGACACAAGACCAATCTGATGGTGATGGATGTTGGTACTACTGGTAAGATAGGGGCACTGAAATGAAGAAAGGATGGGCCCTCCAGGGCCATGCTAAAATTGATCTAGATCTTGGTACTCCATGTCTAGGACCTGTGGGCCTCAAGACATGATCTCCTAGTTATCCCTAAAAGTGGGGATAACAAGGCCTAAACTGTTGCTGCTACAGTCGATGTTGTTGTTGGTGTTGTGATCCTCATTAAGGAGTCCTCTGATGAGGCACTGTTTGCCTAGGTGTAGTGAATGTGGATCCTCTGTGGAAGCCACGATATCTTCGCATATGTCTAGCTAGTGTCTGATGATGTTGCGCACCAAATGACACCTGCCCTGCTGGTCTCGTTGGAGTCTTGCTTTGAACCCCGCTAATAAGATCCTCTTTAGGTATGAGGGACTTCTGGATGACATCATGCAAGGTATGAGGCATCGGAATCCTAAACTTTGCATGAATGCTGACATTAAGGCCAAACAAATCCTGTTGACCTTAATTTTCTCGGTATTTAGGTACAGAGCATATCGAAGAAGTTCCATAAAATGGGCCTCATACATGGTCACTGTATGACGTCCCTATCGCAAGGCATTGAACTTGTTGAGCTGACAATCAATGAATTCCTCTGATAGATACCCCTCTTGGAACCGTTCCTCGAACAGTTCCCTTGACACGTGTTCGATGACCATGTTCAATTATGGTAGGAGCGTCTTCCACCATAGAAGAGCGGTCCCCTTTAGTTGAAAGACCTCCATGTGGAACTTCATGTTGAAGGTATAGTCATGAATTTTAAAGCACATTTCCATATTCTCCAACCATTCCTCGGTGACTACGTCTTCCAGGGCACCCAAAAAATCGAGAAATTTGACTTCTCTAGTTCGCGGTGAATGCTACCAATATTGACCAAAGCACACGGTGGAAGCTCAGGGGGTGTCATCGCCCTGGACTCATCTCTATCCAAATGGCTGATCAGTGCTTCAGACATCCTCTAAAAGGAACTCATTAGACCAACCACATCGCCCACAACTACCTGTTTGTCTCCCGGGGGTTTAGACCCCTCAGGCGTGGATGCTACTAGGGGTGTAACACCTCCTCCCCTAGCACCCTGTCGTCTACCTCCGCAACGTCCCCTAACCATGATTACCTGCATGAGTACAAATCAAATTAATTAGGAACCTTATCATGAATATCAAATCAACGGAAGCCATAGTGATCCCAAGTTGCAGGTCGAATTGGCTCTAATACCATATTTAACGACCCTCATCGTTACAACTACATGCAACATAAGAAGTGAAATTAATATTTTTTTTTAAGAAGGAAGGAAATCAATGAAAACAATTAATCAACACAACTTGACGATGAACACAACTTATGCATTCATGCAACAGACAACAATGACAGAACATACTAGCACATCATGCAACTGGACGACACATGTGATAATCAATAGACAGATAAAAACGACTACCCTCCCGACACAAGCAAGACAACGCCTACAATCTAAAGGAAAACATCAACAACTTGACACATCGGCGTCGACAACCAGTAACTAGAAACCTCTATAGCGCACAAAGCCAAATGCATTGAGGCATTACAGAACCAAATGCCAACATCAATTACAATGAATAAAACGCCCACATAGGGAAGCACACGACTCCATCCAGGTTATCATTTGCATATATCCATCAGGGTGTGAAATGATCTCCTCATCAAGAATCATGTCATCATAAGGTGATATCCGTTACAATAACTATGGTGTAACATAAAATATCTAAACCTTTTACCCAAGATAAATCCCTCGTGCTAGAAGACCAAATCACTTGTCAATAAATACATGAAGACTACACCCATGCACCCAAGAAACAAGTCGACAAGATGCAAGGTGACATCACTCAATTAAATTGCACAACTAACTAGAGGATTTCTTGTTTCCTACAAGGCAACATGTGTGGTGAAACAATTATGACCAACCACCATTTACAATTCGACTTAAGGCGCAAGCCGCATAGTAACCAATCAACTGTTAAACTATTAATCCCTCAACCGTTAATCTTGCGCAAGATATTAAAATATTACACCAATAAACCATTATGTCTAAAAAATCCTACTAATTAAACATTTATATCTCTGTCTAACAAATGATAATCCTATTGTTTTTAATAAAAATCAAATAAATTTTAAAACTTTTATATCATTTAATATTAATAAAAATTATTATTTTCTTTGTATAACAAATCTACTTTTATTTTATTCAATGTTCATTTCACTTTAAAGTATATGCTAGTTAAAGTACCTACTTAGACATGTTAGTTAATTTAGTTAAGTGTATGTTAAACTAACTGATTAAAAGTTCAATTATGAAGAAACGTTTATGTGAAGTTTGTTCACCTTTAATAAAGCAATATTATTTCATATAACTAAACATTGAAACATTGAAACTAGAAACCAAACATGTTGGTTGTAGAAGGGTTTACCTTTTTCCGTGCACATGTTCTTAATCCTAGTAATATGCCTATCTTTTCTAGAACACAATTTGACTAGAAAGAGGCACTCAAAATTCAATGGACATTTCATGTAAACAACAACAACCATTTGATACACAACTTCATAATGATAATAAATATCGGTGTGTAAATAAAAATGCGATCCATAGGATCGTTGTGTAACTATATGATGCATATGATCTATAAATATCACTGTGTAGATAACAATATGGATGAAATTTATTGATATCATAATAATATCGTTGTGATGTATCGTTGTGTAAATAACCAGAAGTTATCGCTGTGTAAATATGATATCGTTGTGTAATAACACTTGATATCAACAATATTAAATTGCTATCCATGGTATTTCTATCCATTATATTAAATCGCTATCCATGGTATTTCTATCCATAATATTGCAATCCATAATATTAAATCGCTATTCATGATATTGTTGTTAATTAATTAGGATTTAATGTCATACAATCGCAGTCATACACATGATAACACACAGTCATACAACTAAGATTTACTGTCATAAGCATGAAGTCGTGTAATTAATTAAGATTACTGTCATAAAAATGCAGTCATACACATGATAACACGTTTTCACTCATTCCACTGTCTACGCAATTAAAAATTCATGTTACCAACGTGATGGGATAGCAGGTAAGGAATAATAATATCCATAACCAGGATGTTGTGTAAACATGGATGACATGGTTGTGTACTTACTCGGTGAATTCGATGTGTAAAACACCATAAAAATGTGGTGTGCATGATGGGTAAGATGCAAAGAAAATAAGGTGTGAATGTTGGGTAAGATGACAAGAATTGTTTTTTCCCCTTTTTTCCAAGAGCCAAGGAATTGAAGATTAATCCTTCAGAGATTAATCATTCAGTGCAAAGATAATCATTCACAAGGGAAATACATATATTAATCATTCAACAATGAATCAATAAAAAACATAGAGATACTCATTCACAAGAAGGCACAAGGACTAAAGATTAATCATAAGACAAAAACACATAGATAAGTAAGGGATAGATAGCTGGGAGAAAATTTATCCTTCACTTATTATCCATGCACAGGAAAGCAGCGCATTTAAATCTCATTCCTAAACACTGGAGTGAAGACAGTCGATTAGGCTTCTGGCCGACTGCATATGCACAGACTAATAATTTAAGGATAAGGGACAAAAGATAAAATCACAATTTTTCTTCGTATTAAATCAATAAAAAAAAATGTACACAAGTAATTGCAATCAGATTTTGGGTTCCCCATGGGAAATCAATTCAAAATAAAACAATCATAAGGCTGGGATGAATTTAAGTTCTTTGATCATAAAACGTTGAGCTCATCAAGACAATTTGTGGAAAGATAAAAATGAAATCTCTGAATAGTATTATGTTGATTAAACATAAAATTTAACACAATAGAAGTACATTATTGAAGGTGTAGGAAAAATGTTTAAAATACCATTCAATAAAAATATACACATGTGTACCGTAGCCAAATGTTAGAGCTCTGAAGTCATTGTCCCACGCGTGCTCCGTCCAGCTCCCGTTTTCCAACCGATGTGAACTCACCGGTACCTCCCAGCCAACGCTAGGGTTACTCTTCTTCCCCATGATTCCCCCAGGCCACAAAGGGGCCACACATACAATACCATATAATACTAGCACCTATCTCGCCTCGCAAGGTCGAGCTACCACTCGTTACCTGAGCTGGGTATCCCAACTCCCACAAGAGAAAGTTCAGTCAAGATAAAATTTCAGCAACGTAACATTACACAAATCACATGTGTGTCCATAGTCCTCCTCCGCCATCTCTTTAATAGATTTTTCAAGTAAATAGTTTCCCAAGTTCTCATTAAATCCCTTTTTCATTTAATTGATTTTGAAAAAACCTCCCCCATACACATGTCACCCGATCCCCTAGTTGCACCAGAAAATCAATTTTTATTAGTAAATTAAATACTCCTATTTCCCTCACCCACTAAGAGCATTCCTAAAAATGCTCGTCGGTGTCCCAATATTCCCTTATAATTCTTAAATGACTTACGCCTTACTTAATTAGTAGTTAAATTCATAAATAGAAAGTTCCAAAGACGAGATTCCTTACTAAGTTAGACATTCAACTTTTTCTTTAAGTTTCCCACTTTTTTAAGTTTCACTTTTTCTTTAAGTTTCCTTTTCCTTTAAGTTTCCCCTTTTTATAACTAATTTTGGAATTAGTAGTTTAGATAAACAACCATTTACTATTTTTATGAATTTGATCCTCCATTATAATTTCCTTTTTTTTTTTGTTTGCTTTAATAGTTAAATTTGAATTTCTCTTATTAGTTATAAAAGATCCTTTAGTGAATTGAATTTTATAAATAGAATCTTAGTGAATTAAAATTTTATAAAACAACCTTAGTGAATTAAAATTTTATACCAAGAACCTTAGGGAATTAAAATTTCCACTCTAATCTAGTTATATGTCTAATTAGTTGTTTTTTTTTGTTCTAAGGTTTTACTCAGACCTAGGTTTTTAATTCAGTAGGCTTCGCGACATTTCTTAAGGGAAAAATTAGTCATTAAACTTTACTTATCACATGATTAATTTTAAGGCCGACTAGGTTTATTCATTTACCAGTTAAAATCACAACGTGCACTTCACGATTCACTACGTGATCCAAGGGTGCCACTCGCCTCTTTCCGTTTTCCTTGCACGATGTTCCCTTCAAGACACACTACATGCTCCAAGGGTGCCACTCGCCTATTGACTGAATTTGGTAGACGTCAAACCCCTATAGTCAATACTCTGCTAGGTGATCTTGTGGGAGACTAAGGGCCTCTAAGGAATAAATCCCCTACCTTATTGCGTGCCCCTTAGAATCATCATGAGCGACTGTCACAGTATGCCCTCACGAGATCGTGGGTCTTCTCGAACTAGGTAATCCTTAACCTACAGTTCGAGCCACAACAAGAATTCTAGTAGGTTGTGGTAGGGTTGTTTCCACCCCTCTCCCTAAATTTCTAATCCAGGTGGATATCAGTGGCCACCCAAATTTTCAAAATGGCTCAAAACAATTTTCTAACAATTTTGGTAATTTAGTATTTTTAGTAGTTTTTTGGGTCCTGAGTTTTCAGAGCTGTTTTGAGGCCCTAAATGAGTTTTTTTGGGAAAAAAGGGAGAAACATAAAAGTTCCTTCATTGTTTCTCACACAAAAAATGTATTCCTCAGATATATCTTTCTAATGAGGTATTGAGCACCCCAAACATAGATCGTATGCAAATGTTATACCCCCGGGAAGTTGACATATCAACTACCTCCATTGGGGTCAGCAAACCTTTTGGATTTTCATCTTCCAGGGTTAGGGTTTTGGATTTTCCTTATGTTAAAAATTCCCTTAGAGCCTCATTGTAATAATCATCTTCTTGTGAATGAGTGTAGTCGTCACATCTCTTCTCAGAGATAAGTTGCCACCATTCTAGCTAGTCTTTCATCTGTATTTTTACAGTCTCTGTACATTTATTTCATTAGTAGAAATCATGTATTATTGTATCACTGTGTTTAGGGTTGCATATATGATACATTTATGTTATATTATTGGATATTTTTGATATCTCTATGCATTTATTTATTATATCTCCACTCTCATTTCGTGCTGAAAATAATCTCAATCAGTGGTATCAGAGTAGGCTACTCTTAATTGTTTTTCAGTGCATGTCCCCGACGAGGTCCTAGTATAGAAATTTGGGTCTTGATCTGGTCTCTCTTAAGGAAAATCACTCTCTCACACCCAAGAAACCCTCAATGGCAAAAGAAAATAAAAATGATAGAGCAGACGATTCTATCAATCTGTTGCTTGAGCAAGCTCTCATGTGATAGAGGGACAAAATGATGGAGAATTTTTCCCACATCCTTCAATGCTTTCCGATAGAAACAGGAACATCTTCATCAAATGACCACTTTGGAGGCACCTCACATTTCAAGGTACAAGTTAATTTTTATATTTATGTATTTGAAGGGAAGATAGATGCATAATCCCTAGACAAATGGTTAGATGCAGAGGCACAATTTTTCTGACAGAGAAAAGGTCACCTTGGCACTCCTGAAATCTCTCCCCCATGTCAAACATTGGTGGGAAAATTACTGGGAGCATATTTCCACAGAGCAGCCTGGAATATATGGGGTCGATCCCACTTGAGATTTTTTTGTGGATGCGGTAAAGGAACAATATTACCTTGTTGGCAACTATGAGGACCGATACATGAGATAGACCACATTGCGACAAGAGAGGGGCCAAGAAGTTCTAGATTTCACCAATACTCTCCATCCCTTGCGCACCAAGATGGGTATCAAGGACTCCAAATGACATTTGGTTCTAAAATACCACGACGCTCTACAAAGATACATCCAAACTGAAATGGGTTTTCTGGGCATCTCATCACTCGGTTCTACTTATCGATATGTTTTTAAAATCGAGCAGAAGTTTAAGAACTAGAAAAAATGCGAGTTTGGATATACAAATACACAACAACCAAAGTATGAGAAATATGATCCTAACAAATACCTTCCCGAAAACCAGTCTAAGCCACAGGAAAAGAAGGGTCACAAAAAGATGAAGAAGGAAACCTGGAAATGGTGTGATTTCAACAAAATCCCCTGGCACAACACCAATGAATTTTTTTTCAAAATAATCATTGGTGGTTGATATCAAAGACAAGGAGCCTAACCTTGATTTGGAATTTGATTCTGAAAATACTGGTAAAAGACAAATCATTGACGGAGACCCCACTGCTATTGTCGCGACCGCAACAATTCAACCAGAAGAACCAATAGATTGTGAAGAGGGGGAGTGCCTTTTTAATTCAAAGATGTAGGTGAAGGGGACCCCGTTGCATTTTATTGTTGATAGTGGAAGACAGAAGAAACAGTTGGGATTGTCGACAACACCACACCTGTAACCATACAACATCAGGTGGCTTCGTTAGGGACGAGATATTTGTGTCAGCCAGTAGTGTCGATTGTCATACAACATCTAGCCCTTCAAGGATGAGGTATTATGTGATCTTACCCCACTGTATGTCTGTGATGTTCTCTGGGTCCAACCATATATGTGGAGACACCATGTTGTTTATGAGTCTCGACCCCACAATGTCATTGTTTCTTTGAGGGGTTATCTCTACAGAATACCAGAGGTAGATCCGACTATTGTTCCACCTAAACAGTCTCGCAAGGTTGTATCTCATACTAAAAAAATTATCTTCTTCACAAAGTGTTCAAAAGGGGAACAAAAGGACACTGCAACCACTACAACCTTGCCCCAAATACCTTTTATCCAACAAAAGCAGGTCGAGAAGGTTGCAACAAAGCGCAAAGATTCCTTCTGCACATAGTCCTCTCATGTAGCTTGACTTGTTGAACAACCTCAACCTCAACAGGTTCGTGACAGACTTCCACAAACTTAGCAACATGACGTCTCCAGCTAGGCAAGCAGCTCACCAAGATTTAGATTCAGCAAACGCTTTTTCCTCTCCCTTGGGCACTCAATGCAATGAAGACCATTTCTTTCTAAGGAGGGGCGATTGATCCAGGTGGATATCGCTGGCCACCCACCTTTTCCAACTGGCTCAAATTCTGGCAATTTTGGCAATTTACTATTTTTAGCAGCTTTTTGTGTCCTGAACTTCCAGAGCCATTTTGAGGCCCTAAACGACATTTTTTAGGAAAACAGGGCAAAACATGGAATTTCCTTCGATGTTTCTCACACAAAAATTGTATTCCTCAAATATATATTTCTAACAAGGTATCAAGCGCCCCAAACAGAGATCGTATGCAAAGGTTACGCCCCCGGGAACTTGATGTATCAACTACCTCCATCGGGGCCCTCAAACCTTTTTGTTTTTCATCTTCCATGGTTAGGGTTTTGGATTTTCCTCATGTTATAAAGGACCTTAGAGCCTCATTGCAATAATCATATTCTTGCGAATGAGAGTAGCCGTCACATCTCTTCTCAGAGATAAGATGCCACCATTCTAGCGAGTCTTTCACTCTGTATTTTTACAGTCTCTGTACATTTATTTCATTAATATAAATCATGTATTACTGTATCTCTATGTTTATGGTTGCATCTATGATACATTTGTGTTATATTATTGGATATCTACGATATCTCTATGCATTTTCTTATTATATCTCCACTCTCATTTCTTGCCGAAAATAATCCAGATCAATGTCTCTGGTTGTTGTGCATGACCCCTCTACTCCAAATGTGAGTCCGGTTGGAAAGCTATCGTAATCCTGCATCCATCAACGAATCATATCAGCAATAATAATAATTCATCGTAACATCTAATCATATATACACATGTCACATCAACAACATTCAAACCCAACAGTCCACTCCTTGAATCGATCCAGAGTCCAAGGGGTTTCATCGATGCCTATGCATACTCAATGTCCAAAGTCCTGCACACTCAGGAGAACCCATTCAATATCACATGTCTATGTAAATACAACAAAATAACACATCATCAAATCCATAATATCTCATAATCATTATCAAAATGTCCAATAGTATAATAATCCGGATCACTTGCATGCAAGTGTCCTAAAAAATAAGTTCGCTCTGTGAACTCAAGAGAAGGATGTTACGGTATACTATAATTTGCACACTTCATCATTTTACTACACAGTATATGCACACACTATGCCATGAAATGTGCATACAAAATTGATATCAAACAACTTACCAACTTAAGTACATTTTCATTTTACATTTAAAATTGGGTTCGACCTAGTGATATTACATTCCTAATACTAATGTTTCTTGGTATTCCTTTTATATTAATAATGTTACCATTGTTATCTACATAAGTAAATTTTTTATCATAGCAATTTACAATTACCTTATATTTTTATAACCACTCCATACCGACTAATACATCATATGATCCTAGTTGCAAAATATTCAAATCTTCTTGAGTTTTAAAGCCATTCATACTAATTTCATATCCTTTAACAAGATTTGTAACCTTCCTTTTTGTTCCTGTAGTAAGTTGTTCTAGCCATGCCTTTTCAAAATTTTATTTCCAGAACTTACAAATTTCCACTATCCTAGGTGAAACATAACTTAGACTGGCACTTGGATCAATCAAAATGGAAATTGGTTGACTATTCAACATACCTTCTACTTCCACCATGGAAGGTTGATGATCTACTTTTGTGTTCTCCAAGGATGCGCTAGTCTTTGGGGTACTCCTTTCTATTTCATTGATTGTAGTAGCTTCTCAAATTATATGGATATTGCTGGTTATTTTCTTTCTGCGAGGAAAATCTTTAAAACAATGTGGTTCATGTTATGAGTAAAATCACTCTATGGCATGGGGTAAGGCACAACAGATGAAAATGACTACATAAATCAACTCTAATCTCAAGTATGCTATATAAATAAATATGGTAACAAGACAAGATAAATAGTCTACCTCATCCAAACGTTTGATGAAGTCCGTCGTTGAGCACTTGAATCAAAGAAATACACCTGCAATTTGTTCTCAACTACCAAGACACACGAGCATATGATGATAGTATATAACGTTAGCACACACAATAGCATAGTATATCAATATTCATAAGAAATATGCCCATGGAATAATAATTCAAATATTTTCAAGACATTAATTGGACGAGAAATGGGTATTTATATTAAAAAGTAATCAACCGAATTGTATGAATGACAAAATTACATGTTAGCACATTCAAAACTGAGAATCTAAGTCCCTTCCATCTTGGCCTCCACCACTTCAATCCTCCACCAAAGGCAAGCTCATATAAGAGAGACAATGAGGTTCTCCATTAAATAGGGAAGAGCTTGGGGATTGAACAATGTGTTCAGAATTAAAAGGACAAAGGGATGCAGACTCAATATGAAGTGAATAATTTTTCCATAGTAATTTTTCTCTGAAAGTTGAATTCTTCTCCCCTTCTCCATAGCTTGGATAAGGCCCATTTATAACCTTCAAATGGAACAGAAGGGCCGAGTTATAATGTTTCCAATATACGGAAGGTCAAGGATCATGGATTCTATGATGTGGCATGGAAACTCGACACCATTTTTCTTAATTTTGAGCACAAAACCCGACATACGCGGGATGTAATAGTGCAACCTGTGTATACAGATGTTGTATAGTTGCTAGGGCACGTATGTGTAGAAAAATATATTTTTTATCTCTGGTAATTGCAAAAGGGGACTTCAAGTCTGCATAGGGAAATGGCAAAGGCCTTCTAAACATGTTTTAATGAGGTGAGGAAAATATTGGTATAACAGTTCACCACACTCCCAACAATTTACTGGTTCTTTTTGAGTAGTTTCTTTGTTATAAAAATTTGCAGGTTTTGCATTTTTATTATCAGATGGGTTATAAGGCTTATTATTTCTGTAGTTATTTGCCTCAAACATTTTTGTAAAGTTCTTATTTAAAAACTTTTATTCTTTTCTTTGTAGATCAAACCTTTCAACTTTCTTACCCTTCCAGTTTTTAGCATTTTCATTTCTGGTTTTATATTGTTCAAAGAACAATTTAGATTTACACATAGCTTCTTCTAAAGTCTTAGGATTGTCAAATTTTATCCTATATTTATATGAGGCATGTAAAGAACTCAAGAAGCATTGTATCTTTGTTTTTTCATCCACAATATACGGTACATAGTGCAATAAGCTTAAAAATTTACTGCAAAACTATTTCATGGTTAAAGTTCCCAATACCAGATCATAAAATTATTTAGCCTTACCTTCATAATATTATTATGACACATATTGTTTCTTAAATTATATTTTAAAATTCTTCCAGGTTATTTTACATTCCTTGATATTTTTTACTCTTTTGATATATTTCCACCAAATATCTTCCTTAGTCAGATTATAGATGGCCATTGTTTCTTTGAGTTCACTTGAATCGTTATATATCTGAATGTATTTTTGCATTCTAGAAAGCCAAGCTTCTGCTTCTTCTCTAGTCTCAATTTCACTATTAAATTTTGGAGGTTTTATATTCTTAAATTCTCCCATTATTTCCTCATGATTCGTATGTTTCTTTTTAGTTCGTTGTTCCAGTTTGGCACTATCCTCACTTGAATTTTCCATTTTGTTAAAAACATATTCTTTCGTGGATTCGATGTGTTAAAATTTTCTATACTTCTTCTTGTGCGAATCAGTTTTAGAATTACTGGAAAATTGACCTCTATTCTTGTTAGAATTCTTGTGTCTTTATAATTCATTAATTATTTGCCTTAATAATTTTCAATTATTCTCTCAGAACCTGTATAGTCTAAATTAATTCAAATTGTCTTTTATCCCTACCTTCATTCATATTAACCAATATATTTCCTTCACCAATATTTCCCTGTTCACGATTTTCTGGTTCATTTTGATGTGACCCTTCTTCAAGTAGCATAGGTACTTGTGTCATCGTTCCTGCAAATGAAAATCTTCTTCCTAGTGGTCAGAAGAAGTATAGAAATAGAAAATTAGTCTTCGTAGTCAATCTCATAAGTCCAAGTGTGGTTCCTAAAGCTTTGATACCATTATGTCACATACACATAATTTTTTATTTTTTTATACATTAATATAGTATTTCCAACTAACTAAGGTGTGAGAATCTCTATTTTGGTCACACAATTTACAATGATAATAAATGATTTAAATGCGATATTTATGCAATCTACTCTTACTATTCGTAACAATTTTAAGTACAAACTCATTATATTTTTGTTGGTCCTCAATTAAAATTCTAAGGTACTAATTCTTAATTTCATCTTGCATATCATTGCAACCTTCCATTCCCATAATTTATAATTTATGTATTGACCAACCTATCACTCGTATTTCACAAATCATGGGTAGGTTAGACTCTTGTTATAACCTTGTGTAATTTTACTCAACCTATAGTCTAAATATGGTGGAATTGTCTCTTGGGTGTGATAGTAATGAAGGTCGATGATGTATTAATTTGGAAGGATTCTATGAAGTTTAATAAAGGTTCAACTATACCCCTTAACCTTAACATGGTAAGGGGTCACCCTAATACATTTAACATAGAATAGGTAAAATGACGAAATTTGAAGTTTAATGGTCACACTGTATTTATTTTTGACATAGTCCGATATTTAAGAAACTTTAAAACTTGTACAAAATATGGACAGAGGTTGTTAATGCCACTTTTATTGTATCCCGTATCTCTTTAATAAGCTTGTCAGTATCCTTTAGTGGCAGTCAAATCAGGCTCCAAGTGTTACTACCTTGGAACGAGTGCTGAGAGGTGATGTCCTGACCATCCTTCTTTGTTTTCAGTCATTTTCATTTCAGTTTTTGGAAATATTTTCATAGAATATTGGGGTTTGTAGATAGGGTTTTAGTTATATTTTTCTAGCTTCCTCCAATGTATAGTTATGAAGCTCTGTGATCTATTTTCCATCACCGAGGATTCAGTTCTAGTCATTGTTTAAGAGTTTGAACGTAACCAGGTAAAGGACGCTACGACTTTTTCCTTAAAAGAAGTCTTATTCATGTTAGATACTGTAGATAATTATATTATTGGTGAATCCCACATGAATTTTATTAGTTCTTGATTTTAGTTTATAGCTTTATTTTGTTGTCTCTACTAAAACCATTCTTTGTTTATATTTTTTTTAAGCATGTAGTGCTGCAACTATTTACAAAAAATGTTGTTGTCTCTATTGATATCATTCTCTATTTATATTTTGGTTGAGCCCTTTATGGAAATAACCTATAATGGTCGCAGGACATTCCACATTCTCGATGTTCTTTGTTGAATTTGTTAATATCATTCTCTCTTTCATATTACAGAAATCACCTATAATGGTTGCAGGCCATTACAAATTCTCGTTGTTGTTTGTTGACTCTATTAATATCATTCTTTGTTTCATATTTCAATTGATCCCTTTATGGAAAGAACCTATAATGGTCGCAGGCCATTACACATTCTTGTTGTTCTTTGTTAAATATGTTAATATCATTCTCTTCTTCATATTTTAATATAATGGACATGTATGGATACTCTAGACTAATGATGGGGCCCTTTGCTATGAATGAGGGTACGCATCAAAAATAGAATATGCATATTTCAACTGGTCTTTTCATTCTGCTGCAAGAGTTCGTTAAAGGGTCGAGCTATTCCAGGTAAAATTCATACCCTTCCTTTATTATTATTTGGTAAGATTTTTTGTTTCCTTTAATAAAATATCATTTGTTAATGCATAGAGATTTCATGATATTATCAGGGTTTTTATCCCAAGTTACCATTTTCAAATTCTCATAAATGTCACTTACTTTGAATGTTTCCTTTTTGAATAGATAAAAATCTTAACTCGATACCACTCTAATTTCACGTTTGGAAACTTGTGGACAGGTGTGGGCTATGGCTCCTTGACCATAAGGAATTCACCCATAAAAGGTACTTCAGTTTCCATTATTAACCTTAACTATGGATGAGGGAATGATACTATAGTCTCTAATCTAAATTAGTTTGGAAGGATTGTATGCGCATGGGGGTTATGTACCCTTTTTTTGTTGGAGTTTAAAATGTGATGGAGATATTTATCACGTATAATGGAGGGGTTTTTACTCCCAAAATCTCATGGAGTGTGTCAAAAAATTGTAATTATGTTAACTTATTTTATAAAGGAATTTTGTGTTTCTTTTTCTAATGGTGTTGTGGTTTGCTCCGGCCTCTGTTTGCCAATATTTTTGTTCTTCTTTCGTTAAATAGGGTTATAGAACTGCACGTTTTGTTTCTATTGTTTAAACTTATCATTATTCTCTTCAATGAGAAATTATTTTAACCTTCTATTTATATTCAAATATTTAAGCATGGTAATGATGTTGTCATTTAAAAAGTTGGTCTCTAAATTCATCAAAGAACTGGAGAACCACTTTTCTTGGAGCAACCGCAAGCTAGGGTTTGGACAGTCGCAACCATTGTAGAGGGAAGCATGAGCACCAGAGGAGGGGGTAAGGGGACCCCCTCATACAAACAGATAGTGGTAGACAGAGGGAAAGGGCCAAGGGGTGGAATATTCAAGGCACCAATAACAGGCACCTCGGGATCAGACCCTGGAATAGGTCAGGAAAGAAACAAGGGGAAAAATGAATGCAGGGAAGAAGAAACAAGAGAAACCTAGAACGAGTCGCAAGACATAATGAAGACCAACCGGACTGAAGGGTGTAACCCATGCAAACCCAAATCAACACTGATACCCAAGTTGGTATTGGAGGATCCGTAGACGCAACTATACAGAGATCAAATGAAGGCACATGTGCTAATCTGCAAATTTATGGGATTATGGCCCATAGAAAAAGAATTGTGTAACTGGATCAAATATCATTGGAAGCCAAATGGGGAAGTGGAGCTCCATGTAGGCTCAAAAGGTTTCTTTACAGTGGTATTCATAATCCTGGAGGATAGAGACAGAGTATTTGAAGGAGGGCCATACTTCCATGCATCAACAGGACTGTACATGCAGCCATGAAAGGAGAATTTCTCCCCAGAAAAAGAGACCTTCAAAAAGGTACCGGTTTGGCTGAGAGTTTACTCCTTACCCTTAGACTACTGGTTACCCTCCACTTTTGAAGAAATAGGGAATAAACTGGGGAAACATATAAAGACCCCAGAAGCAACCCTCAAAAGGGAGATACACATCCTACACAAAAATATGCATAGAGATGGATGTGTCGGGAGCACTCCCAGAAGTGATATGCCTCGAATTCAGGGACGAGGAATGGATCCAAAACATCGATTATGAACAAATCCCCTTCTGATGCAGAAGATTCCATGAACATGGCCACTTGATCAGGGAATTCCCTCTTAATAAAAAGAAAGAAATGAAAAATTCCAAACCACAGTAGGATGAGGATGGATTTGTTAAACCAAACCCCAGAAGTAGAGACAACAAAAGGCAGAGAAAAGCCCAGGCAAGAAACAACCCATAAGTCTGATTGAGTCGAGAAGGAAGGGATAAAACCAATCAAGGGAGAGAGGCTAAGAAGGATACGGTAACATCTCAAGAACTCCGAGAACAAACACCAAACGAGCCCATCGACCGACCTAACAACAAGAAGGAACAAGGAAGCTACACAACTCTGATGGAAGGAGAAATTAGAGACGACAACACACCCATGCAAGACGTAGAGGGAGAGGTGGAAATGACACCAAGAAAAGTAGGCATAAGAGATACAGAACTCAGAGACATGGTGGAAAGGGAAGGGATATACCTCACGAACATACTGGAGCAATGGAAAGGACAGGGAGTGGACAATGTATCAACAGAGTAACTAGACAGCATTCAGTACTTGTTCCTCCTAAGGGAGGAAGCCAAAGCGAGAGGCCAAAAGTGAGCACACGGGGAGATTGGACACCTAGGTGTCAAAGCCAGCGAGGTACAACCACAACTCTCACCCAAATAGACGCGGAGGAAAAAATGAAGGAAATCCAACAATGTATCCCTGTAGGAGCTTGGAGCGCTACTGATAAACTTGGGTAAGATAAAAAACTCCCCCTTGCATGTTTAAATGAAGGTTATAACATGGAATATAAGAGGCCTAAACAACCCAAGAAAACAATGAATCCTTAGGAATAGACTAAAATAGGAACAATTGGATCTTTGTTTTATCCAAGAAATGAAGTGTAATACGGAAAGAATGGAAACAATCAGTCAACAAAAATGGAACAAGTACAAGATGGTGGCCATTGGAGGCCACCAAATGGAAGGAGGCATCCTTGCCCTATGGAACCCACAAGTACTAAGCCTAATAACAGTTGAAGCGACAAGGCATACCATTATGGTCCACATGCAAATCATTGGGAACATAGAGGAGATCTTATGCACTAATATGTATGGACCCTAGGTGCCAGAGGATAGGATAGGAATGCTAAGAAATCTAGCAGACCTCAAAAACCGAGCCAGCAACCTCAATTGGATCCTAGCTGGGGATTTCAACATCATCATGTCACTGACGGAGAAAAAAGGAGGGATAAGAAGATTGGATAGAGATGCAGAGGAATTCTCAAAATTCATAGACACAACAAAAATGGTAGATATGAAAACCAAAAATGGTCATTTCACCTGGAATAATAAGTGAATGAGCCAACACCAAGTAGCAACAAAACTCAACAGATTCCTAGTGTCAGAGTCATTCATTATGCAGGGGCTAACTTTAGACTGCAACATCCTTCCATTGGGGGGATATGATCATTTGCCAGTGAAACTAGAAGCGGGCTTCTAGACCACACCAAAGAACATACCCTTTAGATTCGAGAAATTTTGGATGGAACACCTGAATTTCAAGGAAAATATCAAGAAGTGGTGGAGTGAAGAGAAACCAGAGCAAGGGACAAGGATGTTCAAAATCTACAAGAAAATAAAATATATCAAATATATGCTCAAGGAGTGGAACAAGGACACCTTTGGGAATATAAACCAAGTGAAGAAAAAAATAGAAGAAAAAATGGAAAAACTCCAGGAAACCTACATTTTGGAGGGCTACAATGAGAAAAGGAAAAAGGAGGAGATACAGATGACCCAGGAATAGGATGAAAGGTGCCAACAGGAAGAAAATATATGGCAACAAAAGCCCTGGATCATATGGCTAAAGGAAGGGGAAAGGAAAACCAAGTTCTTTCATAGAACAACAATGGCCGGAAGAGCCCATAAAAAAATCTTGAAGATAAGGGAACCGAATGGAATAGAAAGAGAGTCCCATAAGGACATCGAAACAACTCTGGTAGACCACTTCCATGGGATTTTCGAGGAACCTAATCAAGATAGAATGAAGGCCATACAAAAGGTGACCCAACACATCCCTCACCTGGTAATAGAAGAACAAAACAAAAAATTGATCAAGCCCATTGCGGAGGAAGAAATAGACCAAGCACTTCAGGAAATGTCTAATGGAAAAGCTCCAGGCCTAGATGGGTTCACATAGGAGTTTTTTAAAGCTTACTCAGAAGTCATCAAATAGGATGTCTACAAGGTAGTAGAAGACTCTAGAAGGCCAGCCTGCATCCTAAAAGGACTAAATGCTACTTTGATAACACTCATCCCCAAAGAAAATGAAGCCAAAATTCCCGATCCTTACAGACCAATAACGTTGTGCAATGTGGTGTATAAGATAATTTCCAATTTTATAGCCAACAGACTCAAACTACTACTACCCACACTGGTGTCACAAGAGCAAGCAGGGTTCATAGAATGAAGGAAAATAATGGACAATATTATCCAAGCCCATGAACTGATCCACACGCTGAAGCTTCAAAAAAGAGGGGGAATGATAATACAATTGGACCTAGTGAAAGCCTACGACAAAATCAGCTAGCACTATATGGTTAGAACCCTGGAAGCCTTCAGCTTCACCAAACACTAGATCCAATGGATGATACACTTCCACACACCAACAGTTCATGGATGATAGCTTACTTCATGGCATGCCCATAGTCAAGGAAGTGGAAGCCTACAAACGAATCTCAGATGAGTTTGGGGAAGCCTTGGGGGCTGAGATAAACCAGTCCAAATCAATGATCTTCTTCTTTAACACCAACCCAGCCATCAAAAGGATTTTAGCCAACATCCTGGGTTTTGAATGCAAAACCCTCCCAACCAGGTACTTAGGCATCCCCCTGATAGACAAAGCCTACAAGATGTCAATGTGGGAAGGAATAATCAACAAGCTTCAAGACCGGGTAAACAATTGGACTTTCAGATCCCTCAACCTAGCAGAAAGACTTATCCTAACCAAGTCGGTTCTGCAAGCTATCCCAACATTTATGATGTCAATTTTCCTTTCCCCCAAGGGAATTATACAAAAAATAAGAACCATACAAAGGGAATTCCTGTGGCGCGGAGCAAAAACAAGGAAAAAATTGATACTAGTGGCATGGGAGAAGGTGTGTAAGCCAAAGAGCAAGGGAGGCCTTAGGCTACATGACCCGCAAGTAACCAACGACGCCTATGGGGTAAATATTTGGTGGAGATGGGTCAAAGAAACAACCACGCCATGGGTTAACCTATGGAAGGAAATGTATAGCTCGGATATTAGTAACCAGAACAAAATCCGCTTCAGAGGCACCAAGGAGGGTTCAACCATATGGAACTTAGCCTGGCGCAACAAGACCAAGATTGAGACACACAACTTTTGGTAAATAAGGAATGGAAGAACCGTCAAATTCTGGGAGGATGCCTAGCAAAAGGAACCCAAAATGGAACAACTGGGTCGGGAGGAACTCCAACAAGAGATGATGGCGCAAGGAAAAACATGAGTTTACCATTACTAGATACAAGAAGAAAAGAGAAACAAATGGATAATATGGAACACTCTCACCCTATAGACTAGAGACCAGACTGCAACAACAATTAAAGAAGTGGAGGAGGAATTGGGGAGAAGGAAAATTGATGTCACGGATGGAAATGACCAGTTGAGATGGGGGCACAAAGCAGGAGGGAAATTCAATCTTAAAGAAGTATGCCACTACATAACAAACCAGGACCAATAAATTGTGGCGTATCATTGGTACAAGCTCTAGAGTAGCTCCCAATGGCCAAAAATAAAAATATTCCAGTGACTAATACTACACAATTGAATCCTAACTTGGGAGAATATAAAGAAGAGAGGTTTCATATGCCCTTCAAGATGCCACCTATGTGAAGAAAAGGAGGAAACAACAAACCATCTCTTAGACGAATGTCCTTACACAGCAGAATTATGGGTCTGAGTGACATGCATTTTTCATCAGTCTAATAGGATCAGAGGAAATATTTCCGCAACTATAAACACCTGGGAGGAAAACTACAGTGACAACTAAGAGGTGAATCTTTGATGGACCCTCACCCCCGACATGATCATTTGGGAAATTTGGAAGGAAAGGAACCGACACATATTCAGGAACCAAAGTTGGATGGTTGGAAAGATCAAGGAAATAGTAATAGGCATGAAAAGGGAAATGGTATAGAGCCACAACCTCCAAAAAGGAGGAGCAGAACTCACTGATCAAGATATCAGAATTCTAGATGCTTTCCAAGTGGAAAGAAGACACAACCCCAATTAGGTGATACAGGTGTCACAACTAAGTTTAGCTGAGCGCAACTGGAAACCTCCACCAGAGGGATCCCTCAAGATAAATTTTGATGTGGCATCGAAGGGTAACATAGAATGGAGGTATGGGGGGAGTAATCAGGGACAGTTAAGGAAGAATTATCCGACTGTACACAGGAAGTTTGGGGAACTCAACAAACAACGTTGCAAAATTTGGAGCATTAGAGATAGGCCTGGAGATACTACACAGGGAAGGAATGGAAAACGTAATAGTGGAAGGTGACTCCATGTGATGTAGGAGCATCGTAGAAAGCCAAAGCATGCGCCTAGTCAAATGAACAGCTAAACGCGTGGATGCAAAAAGGACACGTTTTTATAAAAACGTTTTGAATTTTGAAATCTAAAGCATTAATGTAATAGCTAGGAGAAGCATACTTACATTTATTTCTTGGAGATATGAAAAGATCTGGAGAAATTATTCTCATCTTTCGAATGTAATAGGCATTTGCGTCTATTTAATGAAAGTAGGTAGATTTGATTTAATAGATTAGACAGTTTAGAAGCATAGGAGGGAAAAATGGATATAGACACCCTCACCCTTGTATCATTAAAAATAGGAACATTACGATTTTAGAGAATTCATAAGCTGTAGAGTTGTAGTAGAGAAATGTAGAGACGAACCCATGTACAGGAGCACTTGAGTTAATATATAAAGCTTTGACTCAATTTTCATGGTGTTATGATGATTATTGTTTACACTTGTTGAATGGTATGTTTACAATTGATTTGTTTCTCTGTTATGCATTTATCTCAATCTTGTGTTGTGTGTGTGATTTCATGTTGAATGTATGAAGTTAGATAGAGAAGAAGGATGAGTTTCAATTGTTTCTCTTCCTGATAATCCCTACAAAGAGTGCAGAGAACATCCGTAAGGTGTGCATTGATGAGGATCTGAGTTTTATCTTAGAAAGATCAATACAGATATCGTTGTTCTCATAACCAACAGAAGTGCAGGTGAGACACAAAGCCGTGCAAGGTGTGCACAGGCTGGTTGAAGCCTTAGAACTTATCGACTAAGGTGAAGATTGAAGGACTACTGTTGCAAAGAGTGCATAGGTTCGAAGACTCAAATAACCAGAGGTTATTTGAAAGTTTCTCTAAGGAGTGCGAGTAGGATTCCTTTTGGAGGCTTGAATTTGCAAGTGAGAGCTCAGGAGGGATAGCACCTTTGAAGTGTTCAAAGGGAGGCAGAGATCAAAAATCATCTCGCAGAAGTCAAGTTCGGGAGGAAGGATGCTAAGTCATTTTGGCCAGAGATCCTTGAAGAAGAGTGAACGAATGGTGAATTTTCTTCGTGGAATAAGTGCCGAAAATCTCGTGGACCATTGGATCTCGCAGATCTATGAGAAGGTTAAGGCCGAGCATATTTTATCATTTAGAAGTTTAGTAGGAGTAGTGGTTGTTGGATGAGAAGCCACAGGAGCCGTTAGGTTTATTTCAGAATTTCAACATTTTGGGGTTCGGTATTTCGGAAATTTCAATGATAGGGAGCCAGGGCACTTTACGTTGAAAACCCCGAGGTTCTGAAACACAATGTGTCTTTGGAGTGGTATTTTGGCATTTTGGCATTTCCAGGTCTGGGAAGTAGAGGCGACAAGTAATTTTTGAATCGAGAGTTTCAACCTCTCGGTTCGCAAAATCCCGAAAGATCGGAGCCGTTAGGCATATTTCGACATTTCGGCATTCCAGGGTTCGGGAAGTAGAGGAGGCAGAGACTTTGGAGTCGAGAGTTTCAAACTCCCAGTACGTGGAATCCTAAAAAGGTCTAAGCCATAAGATAGAGGGAGGCTCATAGCCATCGATCTTGCCAAAGGAAAAATTTCAGAGTTCATGGAATCATAAGGGTAGAGTAACAACTGTAGGCTATTCTCTCAAAGTCCCGAAAGTCAAAACTAGTGGGTAACAGGTGGCATATGTTCGACGCATTGGAGGAGTCAACTATCATTGACATTTCGGGTTTCGGCGATTGCAAAGAGTTGTGGCATTGCATCGAGAACCTCCAACTCGCGAAGCCCAAAATCTTTCATGTCTTAAACAAGGGTTTCAGATTTCAGCATTTGCCAAAAGCTGTGGAAATACATCGGGACTCTCCAACTCCCGAAACCCAAAGTCCTTTGTGGCTTAAACAAAGGGTTAATTAACCCTTGGCATGGTTTTAGTAAAGATCCTACACAGATCTTGACCGAGGGCAGGGGGTTTGCGCCAGTTGTGGTATCAGAGCCCAGAACAAATTCTTTGCTTTCTGTAGCAGAGAGAAAAGAGTAAATTTTACAGCCATGCCGCAGAGAAGAAGAGACAGGCCAATGCTTGATCCAACAGTGGAAAGAGAAATGCATGAGTTATGTGCCAGGCTTGATGCTATGGACACATCACAGAGGTGCACAGTTGATGTTGGGGATATCAACGAAGCTGAAAGTGAAAATGAAGTTGGAAATGAAGGAGAAGAAGTTGCAGTCGAAGATGCTGCAAATGAACACCTATTCAGGGCTATTTCAAGGATAGGTGCTAAAGAAAAAATGGACATTCCAGTGTATGAGGGAAACTTATATGTTGAAGAACTTCTAGGCTGGATTAGAGCTCTAGACAAATACTTCGACTATGAGGATGTCGAGGAAGACAAGAAAGTCAAACATGATGTTACTAGACTTAAAGGGCATGCAACACTGTGGTGGGATGAACTAGAGGCTGATAGACGCTGCAAGGGCAAGAATAAAATCAAAATTTGGGATAGAATGGTTGCAAAAATGAAAGACAAATTTATACCCAGGGATTATCAAATCACTCTATTTCAGAGGATGAAGAATTTGAGACAGAATTTGATGTCAGTGAAGGAATAAAATGAATAATTCTACAGGATAAACATCCGAGCAGGTCATCAGGAAAGCGATGATGAAAAAGTTTCCAGGTACATGAATGGTCTACGATATGACATTCAAGATGAGATGAGCATGCTAACCATTCAAAATGTGGAAGATGCTTATCAGATAGCTTTGAAAGCTAAAGAGAAGATGAGCCAGAAGCAAGTTCAAAGAGGCTAAGGTAGAAGTCAAGCCAAAGGCAAAACAATTTTCCAAGACAGAACTCAGAAACCTAAAGAAGAGGGGAAGAAACCTCAACCTCAACCGGAGAGAGGAGGAAGATCACAAGGAAGGAAGTATGCTGATAGAAATACTTTTCCTTGAGCTAGAGGAAGAGGAAAAGGTAGAGGAGGTGAAGTGAAATGCTTCGTCTGTGGAAAAAGCAGACATAAATCCTATGATTGTCCATACAGGAAGAAAGATGGTGGTGAAAATCACATTTTCGAAGCTCAAGGACGGAATGTTGAGGAAGAAGACGCTGAGGGATGAAGATCTTTAATGACGAGGAAATTTCTCTTGAAGCTAGAGAAGAAGGCAGAGAACCCGGCCCAAAGAAACAATGTGTTTCAGATTGCTTGCAAAACCAAAGACAAGGTATGCAAGGTCATAGTGGACAACGACAGCACAAACAATCTCGTATCTACAAAGATGGTAGAAAAGTTGGAGTTGGAGACTGTTGCACATCCAAGCCCGTACAAATTTTCGTGGCTACAAAAAGGACATCAGGTAAATGTCACTAAACAATGTTTAGTGGAATTTAAAATAGGAGGATATAAAGATGAAATATTATGTGATGTCATTCCCATGGATGTATTTCATCTATTGCTGGGTAGACCATGGAAATATTATAGAAACATGGTTCATGATGGGAGAAAGAACACGTACACCATGGAAAAAAATGGTAGGACTCACATGTTGCTGTCGATTAAGGATAAAGAAGTGAAAACAGAAATGAGAAACATTGTACTTCTCATGAGTGGGAAAGAACTTCTTAATGAGGTTAAGAAAAAGGAAGACACACAATTTATTGTGGTCAGGGAGCTCAAAATTGTTTTGACCAGTACGAGAATAGATTATTTAGCAGAAGAAATCCAGGAGTTGCTGAGAGAGTTTGTTGATATAGTAGTGGATGAACTACCTTGTTCGTTGCCACCTATCAGGAGTATAAGTCATCATATCGATCTTATACCTGGAGCCAGTTTAACGAACAAAGCCATGTATAGGTTGACACCGCAGGAAAATGAATAAGTTAAGAGACAAGTCCAGGACTTAATGTACAAAGGATTGATTATGGAGGGCTTGAGTCCATGCGTTGTTTCGACAGTGCTCAACCCAAAGAAAGGTGGAGGCTGGAGAATGTGTATAGACTCAAGGGAAATCAATAAGATTACCATCAGATACAAATTTCCATTATCAAGTATGGATGACTTGATGGATTTCTTGAGCGGAGCAAAGTTTTTTTCAAAGACTGATTTGAAAAGAGGGTATCATCAAATTGGAATGAGAGAAGGTGATGAATGGAAGACAACATTCAAGATGAATGAGGGGCTGTATGAATGGCTTGTCATGTCATTTGGCTTAACAAATGTGCTCAGTACTTTCATGAGATTGATGAATGAAAACCTGAAAGATTTCATAGGGAAATTCGTTATTGTATATCTTGATGATATATTGATTTTCAGCAAGACATAAGCAGAACACTTAAAGCATTTAGCTGTGGTAATGAGGAGATTACAGCAAGAGAAATTGCTGATCAATATGAAGAAATCATCATTTATGAGGAAATAACTCATTTACTTGGGTTTTTTTATCTCTGCAAATGAACTAAAAATGGATCCAGAAAAGATAAAGGCGATTAAGGATTGGCCATCATCGAAGAGTGTATTTGAAGTATGAAGCTTCCATGGTTTGGCTAGCTTCTACAAGAAATTCATCCGAAACTTCAACGGAATTAGCACACCAATGATGGATATGGTGAAGAAAAGACATAAATATTTTCGCTGGATAGAGGAAGCAGAGAAGAGTTTCAACCTACTGAAGAACAAGATCACTGAGCAACCAATTATGGTTTTGTCGTATTTTAGCAAGACATTCTAGGTCAGGTGTGATGCGAGGGGATTTGCAATTGGAGTGGTCTTGAGCCAAGATGACAGGACGGTCACATATTTCAGTGAAAAACTGAATGAAGCAAAGATTAAGTACTCCACATATGACAAGGAATTCTACGTAGTCATAGAAGCATTGAAGAAATGGAGACATTATTTGGTTCCCAAGGAGTTTTTTTTGTACAGTGATAAACACGCTTTACAATTCATGACTCGACAAGAGAAGTTGAACCAAAAACATGCTAAATGGGTTGAATTCATGCAAAATTTTACTTTTGTGATTAAGCATATTTCTGGAAGTGCTAACAAAGTTGTTGATGCTTTGAGCAGGAAATGTTTGCTTATGCAGGAATTTAGAGTCAAGACTTTGGGTTTTGATAACCTTAAAGAAATGTACAGTGATGATCCAGACTTCAAGGAGGCATATGAGGCATCTGAGAATCCAATTCTCATGGATAGAAGCCAATGCACTGAATACATGATCCAGGATGGATTATTGTTCAGGGGAAATCAACTATGTATTCCAAAATGCTCCATGAGGGAGAATTTGCCCAAGGAAAAACACAGTGGAGGATTGGCCGGACATTTCAGTCATGACAAGACGTTCTCAAAGTTGAATGGATCATATTTTTGGCTAGGGATGAAGACAGATGTCAAGAAATTTGTGGACAGGTGCAGAATTTGTCAGCACATGAAAGGAAAAAGGTAGAACACAGGGTGATATCAACCATTACCCATACTTGAAAGGTTGTGGGATGCAGTAAGCATGGATTTCATATTGGGACTGCCAAGGAAACAAAGAGGATGTGATTCGATCTTTGTGGTAGTCAAAAGATTTTCAAAGATGACACATTTCATACCTGTTAGGATATTTAGACACTTAGGAGTTAGTTAATATATACTTGGTCTAATATGTCGTTAGGTAAAAGTGTGTTTCTTTAGTATGCATTAGTATGCATTTGTAGTTAGGAAATCCGACAGTCACGATATGTTCCCGACATAGAGTGATCCGACGGTTCATACTCTCCTCGATCTTAACGGC
>ML805739.1:309480-320534 GCA_009831015.1 Picea engelmannii
GTAGGGCATTTCTGGAGAACCTTATGGAAGAAGTTGGGGACAAATTTTTATTTTATCTCATCATATCATCCTCAGATGGATGGACAGATAAAGGTCGTGAACAAGAGCTTAGGAGATTTTCTAAGGAGCTTAGTGATTGAACACCACAGTCAATGGGATCGCATTTTTCCACAGGTAGAATTCGCTTATAACGATTCACTCAATATAATCACAGGGTAGAGTCCATTCCATATTGTAGATGGAATGTAGCCAAGGGGAGTTTCTAAATTGAAAGATTCAAAACAAGCTGAATTCAGAAGTGTTAGTGCAGAGGACTTTGCAGAAGGAACGAAGGAACTTCACGGCTAAGTTAAGGAGCGATTACAGAATTCAAGTCAAGAATACAAGCGGAGAGCAGATCAACATAGGCGAGAACTTCAATTTGAAGTTGGTGATCTGATTCTTGCGCATCTAAGGAAAGAAAGGTTCCCAAGGGGAACATATAATAAGATGAAGATGAAAAAGATTGAACCGTGCAAGGTCATAAGAAAATTTGGGGCAAATGCATATGAGATTGAATTACCCGATGGGGTTGGAATCTCACCGACATTGAATGTTGTGGATTTGTACCCATACAAAGCTTAAGAAGTGGGAGCAGAGGAGGAACAAAAAGAGGTTCAATGGACAAAACAAATGCCTGTATCTAAAAAGCCACAGAGGGAAGGCATAATTGACAAAAGGATTAGAAAAAAGACCAGGAGGAAAGAGTATTTTGAATACTTGGTCAAGTGGAAAGGACATCCAGTTGAAGATACCAGTTGGGAGGATGAAGCAACAATTCATAGGCATGGACAGACCCTACAAGAGTTCATGAATAGGAGTTCATGAAAATTTTCAAGTGAGGGAGTATGATGTAGGAGCATCGTAGAAAGCCAAAGCACACACCTAGTCAAAGGAACAGCTGAACGCGTGGATGCAAAAAGGACACGTTTTTATAAAAACTTTTGAATTTTGAAATATGAAGCATTAATGTAATAGCTAGGAGAAGCGTACTTACATTTATGTCTTGGAGATATGAACATATATAGAGAAATTATTCTCATCTATCGAATGTAATAGGCATTTAAGTCTATTTAATGAAAGTAGGTAGATTTGATTTAATAGATTAGAGACTTTACAAGCGTAGGAGCGAAAAACGGATATAGACACCCTCACCTTTGTATCATTAAAAACAGGTACATTATGATTTTAGAGAATTCATAAGCTGTAGAGTTGTAGCAGAGAACTGTAGAGAAGAAACCATGTACAAGAGAACTTGAGTTAATATATAAAGATTTCACTCAATTTTCATGGTGTTATGATGATTACTATTTACACTTGTTGAATGGTATGTTTACAGTTGATTTGTTTCTATGTTATGAATTTATCTCAATGTTGTGTTGTGTGTGTGATTTCATGTTGAATGTATGAAGTCAGAGAGAGGAGAAGGATGAGTTTCAATATTTTCTCTTCCTAAGAATTCCTGCAAAGAGTGCAGAGAATGTCCGCAAGGTGTGCGTTGACCAGGATCTGAGTTTTATCTCAGAAAGCTCAGGAGAGACATCGTTGTTCTCATAACCAGCAGAAGTGCAGGTGAGACATAGATCCATGCAAGGTGTGCATAGGATGGTTGAAGCCTTATAACTTATTGAATAAGGTGAATGCTGAAGGACTACTGTTGCAAAGAGTGCACAGGTTCGAAGACTCAAATAACCAGAGGTTATTTGAAAGTTGATGCAAGGAGTGCGAGCAAGATTCCTTTTGGAGGTTTGAATTTGCAAGTGAGAGCTCAGGAGGGATCACACCTTTGAAGTGTTCAAAGGGAGGCAGAGATCAAAATCATCTCACAGAAGTCAAGTTCAAGAGGAAGGACGCCAAGTCATTTTGGCCAGAGATCCTTGAAGAAGAGTGAACGAACGGTAAATTTTCTTCATGGAAGAAGTCCCGAAAATATCGTGGACCATTGGATCTCACAGATCTATGAGGAGGTTAAGGCCGAGTGTATTTTAGCATTCAGAATCTCAGGAGGGGTAGTGGTCGTTGGATGAGAAGCCACAGTAGCCGTTAGGTTTATTTCGGCATTTCATCATTTTGGGGTTCGGTATTTCAGAAATTTCAATGATAGGGAGCTGGGGCACTTTACATTGAAAACCCCAAAGTTGTGAAACACGATGTGTCTTTGGACTGGAATTTCATCATTCCAGCATTTCAGGGTCTTGGAATTAGAGGCGACAAGTAATTTTGGAATCGAGAGTTTCAACCTCCTGGTTCGCAAAATCCCGAAAGATCAGAGTCGTTAGGCGTATTTCAACATTCCAGGGTTCAGGAAGTAGAGGAGGCAGATATTTTGGAGTCGAGAGTTTCAAAATGCTAGTACGTGGAATCCCAAAAAGGTTTGAGCCATTGTATCAATGGAGGCTCACAGTTGTCGATCTTGCCAAAGGAAAAATTTCAGAGTTTGGGGAATCATAAGGGAAGAGGAACAACTGTAGGTTGTTCGCTCGAAGTCCCGAAAGATGAAACTAGTGGGTAACAGGTGGCGTATGCTCGACACGTTGGAGGAGTCAACCATAGTTGAAATTTATGGTTTTGGCGATTGTAAAGAGTTGTGGCATTGCGTCAAGAACCTCCAATTCACAAAGACCAAAATCTTTCATGGCTTGAACAAGGGTTTCACATTTCAGCATTTTCCAAGAGCTGTGGAAATACATCAGGACTCTCCAACTCCCGAAACCTGAAGTTCTATATGGCTTAAACAAAGGGTTAATTAACTCTTGGCATGGTTTTAGTAAAGATCCTACGCGGATCTCGACCGAGGGCAGGGGGTTTGCGCCACCATGCTAGTCATCAACATAGTAAGGAAACTCCAAAACGACACCAAAGTGAGAAAAATATAGAGGCACTGGTGCTTGGCGTACTATCTACAGAAGATTCAGGAGAATTTACAGACAGAGATCACATTGGAGTTGCGCTAGGTCCGCAGGTCATCAAATGGACTAGCAGATAGAATTTCTAATGAAGGGCTCAACAAGGAAGGATCAGAATTGGATGCCACATGGATTAACATCCCAAGTGGCCAGTTGTGGACAGACTATACCCAACTAGCGGAAAAGGACTCTGAAGACAGTCGAAGTAAGGGCAACCACATCAAGGCTGGAGACACATAATTAAATGAAGGGAAAGTAGTATCTAGGCTGAATCCATTAGGCCACATTTTAAACACGAGTTACAATGTAGATCACAGTCCCACCACAAGAAGGGGTATGAAAACAAGGTCCTGTCAATAGAAGGAAGTACAGTGGTTGGCCGTGGGAGAATGGAAAGGGTAAGTTGTAGCCGACAAAGGATGAATACATAAGCGATAGTCTGAGAGGAGGTATGGGTACACCTCATCCACACCCAAGTCCCAAGGGAGGAAATGATTGGAGAATAGCATGTAAAGAAAAATATTGGTGCTAGAACGACGATAGAGTGCCCAATCCAACACACTTAGAAACAGAGATAAAGGACTGAAATATACTCCTTTATGAGAGATAAATGATTACCTGGAGAAGATCACCTCCAGGAAAAACTCTATAAAAGAAGAAGCATCAGGGATGGCGACAGACCAACTATCAACAATTCCAGAGACCAGGAAGGGGAGAGTAGTAGCAAAAAAATAAATAACGATAGAAGCCATGGCTTACAAGAAAAGATAGTAAGAACGAAGAACACCTAGAGTAAGAGGGGGCCCTAGGGGGAGGAACTCCCAATAAGCACCTGGAAGATCACTAGGATGGAACAAGCAGCCAGATAGGCCAAAGGCACCTTCCTTGAGCTTGTAGATACAAAGGGTAAAGAATTCATCGACAGATTGGAGCGAGAAGTCAACACCAAGTGCCAGGGCAAAGCCTGGGTGAAACTCATCCAAGAAGCAAACGGGTTAAGGGACCCAGGGGCCACACAGCCCAAGAAAACCCTCTACCACAAAATGGTGGAGGAATCCTGGTGTACAAAAATGCTAATATGAAATCTGAGAGAAGAAAAGAATGAGACCGGCAGGGTGGGAAACCGAGGCCGCAAGAAGCAAATCATAGAAATCCTGAGCCGCCTCAGTGACTTGGAGGCCAACGCAAGAGGCATAGCAGAGGACCAGAGGAGCCAATGAGAAAAAATAGATTAAGTGGCTGGTCAATTCCAACTCTACCTTCTCTATGTCCATCACATGGACATCACTCCAACTGTAACAACCCTAATTGGATAAATGCTTAAGGATTACAAAGTAAAATTAATTAAAGAAAATAATTGTGGTTAACTAAGTAATAATTTAACTAGAGATCACATTTAATGACCTGAGAAATAAATTTAAGAGATCAATGAAAAATGTTATAAAATTGTTGCGTATGTAGAGAGGGATAGCCTATGAATCTCGAGAAGATAAAACATTAAAGGAGGACGAAGGACGGAGGACGGGGGGTAGTTGGAGAGGTAACTGCATGAGTCAGTGGAGGAGGAACAAGGGAGGGGGAGGAAGGATTACGAGGGGGAGTTTTTGGCTGTGAGCAGGGGGTTTCTGGTGGTGACTTTGATTAGTTGAGGCACCGAGTTGCTGGAGATTTTGGGCACGAGGGCCAGGATATCCATAGATATCCTGGAGCTAGGTAGTTTTCCTAGTTGGCAAGGAGGACAATAGGTTTTGGGCAAGTTATTCTTTGTTTGTGGCAGGCCTGGTCTGTGCATCAGGTAGCAGGAAGGCAACAACAAGGCAACATGCAACATAAATTAGCATCAGAACCGGGTAATTTGTTAAACTATGTGTTTATTCCATTCTGCCATGCAATCGTTATTCATTAATAAATCTAAGTTACTAAAGTTGTTGTTATGAAAATCAATATTATGCTATGAAGTTATTGTCTCAGTTTATGAAATAAATTCCTTATGCAACTTACTGATGTTAGAAACATATGGTTGTTACATATGGTATCAGAGCGTCTTAGTTCGAAATCTGGGCCTGAGGGCCAAAACCCCGAGTGTTAACTCCAGCCATGCTTAAACTACAAACAAAACACGTTTAGCTTGACCAAATAGGACTGATACAATATCAGAGAATATACTCAGGATAGCACCCCTAAATTATCCAAGCAAATGGTCTCATGTATATCACAAGCAACCGTTTTAGGCAATACCCTGTAACTAGATCATATATGGCTACTACAATTAGTCTGAATATTCAAAGGAACGCCTTTAAAATAGTGGCATCAAACCAGAAAGTTTGAAGGATCACTTCCTATAAAATGGATACCCTTAAAGAAGCCTGATAAAGCTGTTGAGCACGAAAAAGTGAGTTGATAACTTAATTTTAATTGAGCAATATTTGTCAATGAATTTTCAGGTAAGATAGCCACCTGAAATCGATGGAAATGTCGAGGGAAACTTTTGTCGAAGGATTGAGGTTGGAAAGATTCCATAACTACATGAATTATACTATATAAAATGTAAAAGGACTTTTGTAATACCTTGAAAAGGCCTACTTCACCTCGAACTTACCTAAATGAGGAATTTCCAAATGCGCAGACGAAAAAAGGAAATTTAGAAGACTTCTATTGCGCGGGAACAGTGTAAACTAGTTGCCTATATTAGCCTCAGTAAAATTTTATATAATGAAGAATCTCAGGAACTATAGACCCATACAAATTTTAACCTTGCCAAGAAAGCAATTTTAACACTACGTAATGTTTTATGTAACTAATCGATTATCCCGAAGGAGAACTACATACTACGCGGAAGAACAGATCTGAGCCGTCAGATCTCGAGCAGATACCCGACAACCATTGGATCTACAAGGAGTTGAGAAGGAGTTAATTCCTCAAGGGATACAGGAGGAGAAATCCTGATGTAATTGGGGTTGTCCGTTGGAGGGACACGTGGCAAGAGATCCTGAAGAGTCGGGGATCGGGACATCGGGGTTTTCGAAGACAAAGAAACCTCATCGTTGGGAATTGCGATCCGCGATATCCCGACAGTGATGTAAGCGTTATGGGACCACCAGAGTTAGAGTGGAGGACAATTGTCCGTCATCTCGAAAGAGTTGGGAACTCTGTGAGCAAGAGGTTGGGAAATCCGTAGAGGAAATCCCGATACAATCGGAGCTGCCCATCTGTGGGATAGGTGGCAACCATCGAGAACCATCGACATTTGGCCCCATCAGGAAATCGGGAATCCCGAGGACTTGATGTTTAGGCACTTTGAATTCGCGATCCGTGAAACCCCGATGAGTGGGGGCCAGCTGTCGTCACAGCAGAGAAGGAGGACAGAGGCGTAATGGAGGCAAGATTTCAGCCAACCGGGGAGTCGGGATATCGATGTTTTTGAGGGCACAAAACGCTCGCATGTTGGAGTCACGATCCGCGATATCCCGATGGGAGTTTTGAACCGTCCATCGGCGAGGACAAGTGGCACGAGATCCTAAAGAGTCGACGTTTGGGGGCATCGGAGTTTTTGCAGGTAAAGAATTTGTGCAACAGGAAATCGCGATCCACGATTTCCCGATAGGATCAACACCGTCCATCAGCGAGGACATGCGGCGAGAGATCCCGGAAAGTTGGAGTTCGGGATATCGAAATTTCCTGAGTCGTGAAACTCTTGCACAATGGATTCGCGACCCACGATTTCATGACATGGTCGGAGCTGTTTGATTTGAGGGACGCGCGTCTGAGGATCTAAAAGAGTTGGGTTTTGGCATTTCGGGGTTTCTGCATACAAAGGAATTGTTGCATTAGAAGTCACGATTTTGCGATACCCGATGGAGTGACGAGGAAGTGGTGACATGGAGGAGAGAGCTCGCACGTGCATCGGGGATCGACATTTCGGGATTCTCGATGACGAGAAAATCACGTGAGGAGAAGTCATGAAACCTCGAATCCCGACAGAGAGTACGACGGTGGTCACATGGGAAAGGGTTGTATGGGCCCAGAACATAGCCAGGAAGGGCTAATGCGCTAGGAGCATATCGGGGATCAGAGAATCGCGAGTCCTAAGGACTTGTGAGGTTCGACATTGGGAACCCCGAAACTCCGATGAAGGATAGGGCTAGGGTCACATGGAATGATAGTCATATGAAGGGGATGTCTAGCCTGGAGGGATAGCACATAAAGTGCCATATCGGAGAATCGGTAATCGGGAGTTTGTGAGGACAAAGGTTCGTGACAGCGAGAGTCGCGAAACCCCGAGTCTCGACAGGGAATAGGACTACGGTCACATAGGATAGGGTCACATGGACCAAAGCATAGTCGAGGGAGGGATAAAGTTAGAAAGTAGCGCATCGGCATATTGGAGATTGGGAGTCCGTGAGGACAGGAAACTCTCGGCATCAGGCATAAGGAAAACCCGAAACCCAAAATTTAAGTGGGGAATTTCATAGTTAGGAGCAAAGGGCCGTGGGTAATATGGGAATACAACGTATATGCATACACCCACCTAACATCTACACCCATCTAACTACATGCATATGCACAGGCGAATAAATTTATAAATATAAATGAAATAAATTGAAAGCAAAATACCAAAATCCGTACAGAGCTGGAATTACAAGAAAATCATTTGTTTCAAAAGAGGAAATTACCATTCATTACCATAGCGTAAGGAAGGTTTATGCAGGTTCTTGACTCAATCAACTCAGCATTCTTCACGAAGGTACTGAGGCTATGCACAAGAGGGCGGACAGAATCGTGCCTCTTACCATAGTTGAGGGCGAGCTCCGCAAAGTGTGCAGACAAGGGATTGGTTCCCAACATTTCAAGGAAACTGGACTCCAAGTCCTGGATCTTGTCAGTAACCACATCAATATACTCTGTTTCTGCAAAATGAACTAGAACAGACACATCAATAATCAGTGCTACCGAAGTGCTCAGAACAATGGTGAGGATGTGAGCCATGACAAGGGAGATCCAGGAAACCTCTGAACAGAGCAGAGCAAATCTGTGGAGGAGAAAGAATGACGCAAGGAGGGTCTCAATGAGTGAGAAGGACGGGTAGGGATTCGAAGAGCTGACAGGTGTAGAAGTTGGGGGTTAGATACGAGGGAGCTTGAGGAAGCCAGACGGGCACGTGGAACCCATGTGTGCCCGAATCCTTGGGTGTACGTTTAATTATTTATATATATATATATTTTAAAGTGTTAAAAATAATTTAAAATAAATTAAATAATTTAGTATAAATAATTAAATAATTTAGTATATATAATTTATTTATATAAGGGTTAAAATTAATAATAATTTTTAAATTATAATTTTATTAAGTGTAAGGTTAATCTACCTTAAAGTTTGATGTTAACCAAGCTTATATGCTTAATCCTAACCCAAACCTAGCCAATCCCCTAATGGAGTAATGTCTGTTTACAGACAAGTAAAGAAAACTTACGCCTAACCCTATTTCTAAGTTTAAGTAGCACCAATTTGAAATGTCCTGGAACTCACCCTGACAACTTTGGGGTGATGCAGGTTAAAGTATACAAGATGGTCAGGACTCGAAGGGGTCAAGGCAGAGGAGCATTTTCACGAGCACCACCAACACTACCACCACCATCGCCCGAACTAGCCCTCATACTATGCTCGTTGGAAGCCATTAACGAGACTTTAAAGGGGCGCCAACCGACAGGGACTAAAGTGGAACCTCCACCATCTGGAATGGGTAATCCAGAAGCGTCAAGGGATTCAGGGGGAGGACTTCCACCTGAAGACATCACGCGAGAATTGCAGAAGATCAAACTTCCAGAGTTTGCCGGAGGTCACGCCAGTGAACGCGCGAAAGCATGGTTGGAAGGCATGACAAGGTGTTTTGCCTTGAGGGATTATGCATCCAACTCGAAGGCAAAGATCACAATTTTCCAGTTGAGAGACAGCGCCTTGAACTGGTGGGGCAACTTGGAAAGACAACTACACCTTACCCCAGACATAGTATCTTGGGAACTTTTCGAGGAGAGGTTCTGAAGGAAATATCTACCAGCATACTACGAGGAGGAACAGGTAGGGGAATTTCATGCCTTAATACAAGGAAACGGAACTGTGGAAGAATATGAGATCAGGTTTATGGAACTGGTCAAATATGTTTCGTATATGGACAGTGACCAATGACAGGCATAGTGCTTCGTTTATGGATTGAACCCGAAGATAAGAGCTATGGTGCGGATGTGGAAACTGTCTTCAGTAGCAGAAGCGGTGGAACATGCGCGTTACGCGGAAGAACACATGAACTTAACCAGGGGTACAAGAACGACATTTTCGCATCACCCTGGATTCATAGGAAAGACACCAAGGAAATTTTCTAGGGTAGGGGGCTCAAGGCCACCACCTTATGGTAACAGAGTCGTGCCAAGGAAAATAGCTGCAGGTATTTCAATGGCAGCTAGTGCAGTATCTCATTCATCGCCAACGGTGCAGACAGGTCCACGACCATATCGGGGAACAACTAGTAAGGGCAGGGGTTCTAGGGGAAGGAACTCATTTCGGAATCAGTCACATAATAGTGCACCGGTTCAATATCGTATTACCTATTGGAGATTCAAAGGACCCCATTACGAACGGGAATGTCCAGAGTTACAATTAGGGTTTGTGCATACAGAAGGAAAGGAACCAATGGGGAGGTCAAGTAGCAACCACCAGATTTACGCAGCGGTTAATAACCGCCAGGCTGAACATCAATCCATTGTGGTGGAGTCATCAGGTATGCTAAATCATATTAATGTTAATATTTTGTTTGATTTTGGTGCCACAGATAGTTTCATTTCACCATCTACATTAGAAAAGAGTGGGCTGGCAGCCTACGAGCACGATGACTTTAAACAAGTTGAGATGGCTTCGGGGGAAAAACAAGTCGTAGGACCTAGTGTCGATAATTGTATATTAGACCTAGGAGTGTGCACTACCAGGTTAAAGGTATACATCACTGCTCTTGGGGCATATGACCTAATCATTGGAATGGATTGGTTAGCATCTCATCGATCTTTGGTAGATTGTTTCGCAAAGAGGGTGCTTTGTGTCGATGATGAAGGAAAACCGGTAGAGATTCAGGGTGTACAGAGAAAAGTGTCATTACACTTTATATCAACTATTAAGGTCAAGTGATGCTTGAGACAAGGGTGTCGAATTTATGTAGTAGAAGCAGTGAATGAAAGGAAGGGACCCTCATTAGATTAGTACCCGGTATTGTCAGAATTTCAGGATGTTTTTCCGAACGAGTTACCAGGGTTACCTCCTGAGAGGGAGCTTGATTTTACTATTGAGCTAAAACCTGGTGCAGAACCAATATCCAAGACTCCATATCGAATGACGGCGCCGAAACTTTTTGAATTACAAATGCAGTTGAAGGAGTTACTAGACTTAGGGCTAGTAAGGCCCAGTGTCTCACCTTGGGATGGACCGGTAATTTTTGTAAAGAAGAAGGATGGATCCTTATGAATGTGTATAGACTACAGGGACTTGAATCATGCTACAGTGAAAAATAGGTACCCAATGCCGCGAATATATGACCTCTTCTATCAAATGAAAGGAGCAGCGGTATTCTCAAAGATCGATTTGCGATCAGGGTATCATCAGTTAAGGATTAAGGAAGGTGATATCCCAAAAACTGCCTTTCGGACTCGGTTTGGAAATTACGAGTTTGTTGTGGTACCTTTCGGATTGACCAATGCGCCGGCAGTATTCATGAGCCTCATGAACAGCGTATTCTGGAAGTACTTAGATCAATTTGTACAAGTTTTTCTAGATGACATTCTCATCTATTCCAAGAATGAAAGAGAACATGAGGAACACTTGTGAATAGTGTTGTCTTGCCTTAGAGAGAAAAAATTGTATGGGAAGCTGTCGAAGTGTTCCTTCTTCCAGAAAGAGATCCGCTATTTAGGTCATATCATTTCCGGCGAAGGAATCTCGGTGGACCCAGAAAAGGTGAAGGCCATTATGGAATGGCCAGTGCCGAAAAATGCCCATGAGGTGAGAAGCTTCATGGGGCTAGTAGGTTACTACCAGAGATTTGTGGAAGGATTCTCAAAAATAGCGAAA
>ML805740.1:11422-29041 GCA_009831015.1 Picea engelmannii
TTCCTTAGTTGCTTTATGTCTATTAATTCACCCACATTGTGAATTAATTGTCACTTTATGACTTAAGTGACATATTTCACTTTTGACTTAAAAATCCTAAGTCAAAGTGAAATTAGAATCATAAAGTAAAGTACAAGGGTAATTGTCTTCCCCCTTTGTGCTTAGAGACTCATAAGCACATGGTGACCACTTTCCAAGGTACCCAAATCTCAACACTCCCTCTTACCGAGGAAAGTGCTCGTCACCACCAATAACATCCCTATAGTGGACATGGTTGCCTCTTGGCATATGGTCGGTGAGTATGGCTGTACCTTGATCTCTGAAAGTGCACTTTGTCACATATCTACTCAATCTGTATGATCTATAAATGACACTGACTCTCCATCTATCCAAGATCATCTAGAACTTGGCATCACACTGAAGATCTCCACCTTGGTCTCCCACCAAGGATTTCCTCCTACTCTTGGTCTTTCACCAAGAGTCTCTACTCTTGGCATCTTACCAAGAGTCATGAACTTGGCCTCTTGCCAAGTCACCTCCCCCTGAAGTGGATCCAGAACCTGATCTACCCGTCTCATAAGCCATGTGAGGCTCAAGCCTCTGTGGTGCCCTGCTCCTCCTCCTCCTCATCCTCTAATGCACTGAAGCTATAGTGTCACACACCCACTATGACAACTAAGATTTTTTTTTCTTTTCGTCTTTTCTTTGAGGGACAGAACTCCCGAATTTCTATGGGGCCTAGCGCAGACCATCCCTTCCCTTATCCTCCTCCATGTGATCGTTGGCTATGACCACATGCCTTACCAAAAATGTGCTCCGGCTTTCGCGATTCGGGGAATCACGATGCAAGCGTTTCCCCGTTCTCCGTCTTTCAAAATGTCGAAACTCGAAAGGGTCTAACAGATCTTTAGCTCCTCCCTCGGGTCGCTTGTCATACGATCGATCCTATGACCTGGTGCTAATCCTCTAAATGCTTTCGGGGTTTCGCGATTCGGGAAATCACGATGCAAGTGTTCCTCCTTTCCCTTTTTAATCCCCGGGACTCGAAAGCCCGGTATCATCAGGATCTATGGTCCAAATTATGGACTTGATCAACAACCCAGATTAAATCCCGACATTCTACCTTTCAGGATTTTGGCGGGGTCTTCACTCCTATTTCCCCGATCTTCAGAACCTCGACGGCTTTAGATCTTCGCCACGCGTCCCTACAAATGGGCGGTCCAGATTCTTTTGGGACTCCTCCTTCCTACCACAAGACCCTGTCCGATGACCTAGGGCTCATCCACAGAGCGCATCGGGGTTTCACGTACTGGGATTTCGGGACTGGCGAAGACAAGGGGTCTTGCCCTTGGGTTTCTCGAGTGCTGAAATGCCGAAACCCATTCATGCTACACCGATTCGGGGTTTCGCATACCAGGATTTCGCGACTGGCGAAGACGAGGAGTCTTACCCTTTGGTTTCTCGGGCGCCGAAACACCGAAACCTATTCACGCAAAACCGACTCATCTACAGAGCGCATCGAGGTTTCGGGTACCGGGATTTCGTGACTTGCGAAAACGAGGGGTCTTAACCTTTGGTTTCTCGGGTGCCGAAACACCGAAACCTATTCACGCAAAACCGACTCATCTACAAAGCACGTCGAGATTTCAGGTACCGGGATTTCACGACTTGCGAAAACGAGGGGTCTTACCCTTTGGTTTACCGAGTGTCGAAACGTCGAAACCTATTCACGCAAAACCGACTCATCTACAGAGCGCATCGAGGTTTACTAAAATGGTAGTCTTTTCAAAGAACTCACTCCGGCTCTGGAATGCGAGGGAACTTCCCGGAAGAAGGTGCCTTCGGGAAATCAAACCAGGACATAGCGCTAGTCAAGTAGATGGAACAAATCTTAAGGGAATGGACTCGTATTCTGAACTTATTCATTCTATACATAAACCGATTATGGTCATATAAGTATAAGCATGCATCCGTTATTTCCGATCAAAACACTAGGCAAACACTTCTATACAAAAACCATTTATGAGTGTACAAACATGAACATGCGTCTAGAATATTCAATTCAAGATACAAGATATAAACACTTATCAAAAACACCAGGTGTGACGCAATTGCTGAGAGGGGTGCTCGTTTCCACCCAACCGTAGGCTCAGTGACTCCGAACGGATTCACCACTAGCCACCCCCGAGATAGACCACGATGCTCGAGATTCAATCTCCTACTTCCAGCTCAACGGAAGTCAAGGACGAAGGTTACTCTCCTTCTCCTCTGTTCAGAACTCCCTGTATTTCTCGAGTTTCTCTCGATTCTCTTCCGTGATCTCTGTCACGCGTGTTCTCCTCTCTTCTGCTTTACCACACTTCCTCTCTTGCCTTTTCTCTACAAGATTGCGTGTGGTGCGAATTTCTCCATCCGTGGTAAGGTCTGGGAGCTGTTACGGATGGGCGGTTCACCCCCATCCCTTCATTAACTCTTGAGGAGCCTCCCCACCTACCAATCTGACGAGAAATCCATTCCAGGGTCAGAGAGCTGCTTTGATCTTTGAGCAAGTAAAAACCAGTATGGTACTGGCCCGGTGGAAGTTAACGCAACCATTCCAGGTCCCTTCCACCACCTCTCATTAGCCATCGTGGTCTCTTTTAGCACATCCCCCTCCCAGCAGTCATGCAACACATAATCATAACATAATTTACAATCATCGACCTTTTATACAAAGGTTCGTCAAATCAAACATTCACATCTTTGAGTTTGCCATAGTTCTTGGCCAATATAGTTATTTTTACAGACTGGGAGAAACAGGGTGTTACAATTCCCTCCCCCTTAAAGGAACATCGTCCTCGATGTTCTATCTATCAATATGATGTGTATGTACAGAAGTAAACAAAATCGGATATGCCTATTTCATGGCATCTTCCATTTCCCATGTAGCCTCATCTGGGCCAAAATGTTTCCACTGCACCTTGACCTGTGCAATGGTTCGGTTCCTGAGTGGGGTTTCCTTTCTGTCCAGTATGCACTGAAGTTCTGGCAGGAATTATCCCTCCGGTTCCACCTGGTTCACAGACCAGTCAATTATATGATTAGAATCATGTACATATTTCTTCAATAATGAAACATGGAAAACATTATGTGCTTTTACTGTGGGAGGAAGTGCTAGCCTATAGGGTACAGGTTCCACTCTATCTAGAACTTCAAAGGGTCCACAATACCGAGGTGCCAACTTGGCACAAGCTCCCATCCTCAGGGAGCTTTTCCTAGGCCTAACTCTAACATATACTGGTCTCTCGTCTTGAATTCTCTTGGAGTTCTCTTTCGGTCGGCGTAACTTTTCTGTCTGCTTTGAGCGACCTTTAGGTTTTGTTTAATCTGAATCACTTGTTATTCCATTTATTTCAATATGTCGGGTCCAATAGTAATTTTGTTTACTGGGTTACTCCAACTGACTGGAGTGTTACATGGTCTACCATAGAGGACTTCGAAATGACTTGTCTTCACGGATTCTTGGTAGCCGTTGTTGTAGGCGAATTCCACCAGTGGCAGGTAATCTTCCCACTTTTTAGGTTGATGCATTACATGCATTCTTAGCATGTCTTCTAATATTTGGTTCACTTTTTCCATTTTTCCATCGGTTTGAGGATGATAGGTTGTGTTAAACAATAATTTGGTCTCTAGACCAACCATCAAGGATTTCCAAAAGATGGAAGTAAATTTCGTGTCTCTATTAGACACGATCTTTTTAGGCATACCATGTAGTTTGAATATTTCCTTCATGAATATGATGGCGATATCTATTGCCTTGCAAGTCGATTTGACGGGGATAAAATGGACGGACTTGCTCAATTTATCCACCACTACCATGATGGCGTCATTTTGTTTGGTCGATGTTGGTAATCCGGTGATGAAGTCCATGGAAATGGTTTCCCATTTCCATTCCGGGATTGGTAGAGGTTGTAATAATCCTGCTGGGTGACGGTGTTATGCTTTAACCTATTGGCATTCTATGCACTTAGCTAAATAGTTAGCTATATCTTTCTTTAACCCAGGCCAATAGAATTGTTTCCTGGTGGTCGTGATCATCTTCTAGTATCCTGGATGACCAGTATATGGTCTTTTATGTAGTTCATCCATTATGAACCTCTTCAAATCGTCACAATCTGGAATATACAATCTGTTTCTGTAAGTTAGCAGACCTCCATCTATCATTTGGTAGCCTTCATACTTTATCCCTGTGGGTTCTTGCTCCAGGTACGAGGTTACGGTTTGGAAGAATGTGTCTGTTTTTTGTGCATTTCTGACTCTTTCTTTGACATTTATCTCGCAGGTGCTCACCGCTGCCAGGTGAATTGTTTTCATACTTATGCTAAGGGCATCGACCACCTTATTTTCCTTTCCTTTAACATGTTTGATTTCAAAATCAAACTCACTAAGGAGGGCCATCCACTTAGCTTGTCTAGCATTGAGCTTGGGTTCATTAAACATATATCGCAATCCACAGTGGTATGTCATAAGCACAATTTTCCTTCCCAGGAGGTAATGTCTCCACATTTTTAAGGCGTGCACTATGGCGGCCAGCTCTAGATCATGGGTCACATAGTTGACTTCATGCTCATTCAATTTTCGGGATTCATAGCAGACTACACTTTCTCCTTGCATAAGGACTCCTCTGAGCCCTTCCTTGCAGGCATCTGTGCAAACGAGGAAGTCGTTTTCGGGATCAACGATCTTCAACACGGGTGCATGGGTCAGAAGGTGTTTCAGGGATTGAAATCTTTCTTCACATTCTTGTGTCCACGTGAATTTAGCTCCCTTCTTTTGGAGGGCAGTGATTAGACAACCAATCTTGGAGAATCCTTTTATAAATCTCCTATAGTATCCTTCTAAGCCCATAAAGGATCTGATATTCGAAATGTCCTTTGGGGTAGGCCATTCCATGATATACCTGATCTTGTCAGGATCTATTGCTACTCCCTCTTCAGATATGACATGGCCCAAGTAATGTATTTGCTTCTGGAAAAAGTTGCACTTGCTAAATTTGGCATAGAGATGATGTTCTCTTAGCACTTGAAGCACAAGTCTAAGATGTTCCTCATGTTCCTCTCTATTATTGGAGTAAATTAATATATCATCAAGAAAAACCAGTGCAAATTTGTCTAGGAATTTGCTGAGCACATTGTTCATCAAGCACATAAAAGTGGCAGGGGCATTGGTCAATCCAAATGGTACTACCACAAACTCATAGTGATCATATCTCGTCCTGAAGGTAGTTTTGTGGTTGTCTTCACCCTTGATTCGGACTTGATGGTATCCAGATCTCAAGTCAATATTTGAGAAGATGGAAGCACCTCCCAATTGATCGAACATGTCATTGATCATGGGTAAGGGGTACTTGTTCTTTATGGTTACCTTATTGAGTTGTCTATAATCTATGCATAGTCGGAGGGTACCATCTTTCTTCTTCACAAACAAAACTGGTGCTCCCCATGGGGACATGCTGGGTCGGATATAGCCTTTGTCCATCATTTCCTTTAGTTGTAGTTTAAGCTCAACTAGCTCGGGTGTGCTCATTATATAGGGTGTCTTAGACACTGGCACCGCTCCTGGTGCAAGTTCTATCAAGAAGTCAATATCCCTTTTCGGAGGTAAACCCGATACCTCTTTCAGAAATACATCTCTATATTCTCTTAGTGTGGGGTGATCTTCGAGGCTGGGTTTGTCATCTTCAACTGATTCCAACACCTGTATCGCATATAGTGGACACCCCTTTCTGCAATATTTTTTCATTTGAATAGCTGATATTCGTCTCACCGAGACAGGTTTTTGGATCCCTTGAAGGGTTATCCTTCTTCCTTCTTCACTTACACATTCTAAGGTTTTATGGTAACAGTCCAATCTGGCTTTATATGTGGCTAGCCAGTCCATACCAATCAATAGATCATACGATCCTAGGGGTAATACGTTAAGGGTTGCTTGGGTGGGGAATTCATCCATAGTGAATTGACAAGATGGTATGACCTCCATTACTTTTCTTTTGGTGCCGGTGGCTAACTGTACCAACCATGGCTTGGCGTGTTTATGTGGCTACAATTTACACTTATCAACAGCCTTAGGGGCTATATAACTCAAATTTGAACCAGGGTCAATTAGAATAGACACTAGATGGTTGGTGATCATACCTTACATCTCCACCACTGAAGCTTGGTGGTCAGCTTGTTTATTATCCAAGGCTGCATAAATTCGCGGCACACTCTTGGCCACGTTATTGATGGTGGTAGCTTCTTGAACGTTGTAAATTCTCTGACTGTTCTGTTGTCGGTGCGGGCAGTCCCTCAGTAGATGTTCTTCTCCACAACCCCAACATTTCAAGGGTTTTTTCTTCGGGTTATCAATCTTTCCTGGGGTAGATCCAAAAGGTTTATTTCCGCTCTGGGAGGGAAAATTCTGCTGGTGTACACTTTGGGTTGGGAAGCTCATCCTTGAGTCCTTTTTATAGTTTTTAAATCTTGGGGATTTAAACCCCTTTTTCTGGAATCCCGAACTATTCTTCTGCTTCTAGCCTTCATGAGGTTCTATTCGATGCTTAAGATGTTCATAACAATATCTTTCCTTTCGGATATTATCTTCTAGGGTCTTTGGCTCGTCGAACTCAATCCTGTTCTGATAGTCCTTAGGTAGTCCACTGATGAATCGTTGCACCTTTGCCTTTTCTTCTTTTATATAGGGTACGTACCTCAACAACTCGAGGAATCTGCTGACATATTCCTCTATGGTGCGTTGCCCCAGCTTGAGTTAATAGAATTCTTTAGTCTTTTCATCAAAATACTTTTCTGACAGATACTTCTTCCTGAAGTATTTCTCAAACCGTTCCCAAGATAGGTCTTCTTCGTGAATCCCTTTCACATTCTTAAGGTCTTCCCACCAAATGGAAGCCTTTCCATTCAAGTTGAAAGTGGCTACTCGGGCCTTCAAGTTTTCTGAGAACTCATGGACTCTGAAATACTTCTTTAGTCCAAGTAGCCATGCCTCCGCTTCCTCTCCCTTCTTTATTTCACCGGAGGGTGGTTTGGCCTTCTTGAATTCTTCGAGATTATGATTTTTGGAATGATTTCGCTTCTTTCGTTTTCTTCAGGAGTAAGAACTAGTTTTGCTACTAGAAGATCCTTTCGAGTCGCCAGTTTCCTTTCCAGAGGAATCGTTCGACACTTGTCCCTTATCTCTGGGGTGGACCTTTCTCGAGGTGCTCTTCCCAGTGTGGCCACTTAAAGGACCACGTTTCTGTATCCCAGGTGGGCTTCAACTTCTCTTCATTTGTCGTTGGTCCACGTGACTGGTGTCAGGTCCATGCTGCAATTTTCTTTGTATGTCGGATAAGCTTTGCAGAAAGACTACATTAATTTTCGTTTGCTTCTCTTGCTCTTTTATCAACCTCTCGTTGTTGGCCTTGCAGCTCTATAGTTGGACCATGAGGCTTCTCACAGTCTCAACTAGATCTGGAGGGGTCTTTATTGCTCTCCTTTCGTCAGAATCTTCGTCTCTATTGTGGGAGCCATCCCCCACTTCATGGTGCATCACCATTCTATGCGTCTACAGTTTCTCGCGGTTGATCGTTCGCTTGTTGTGCAAGAAAAAAACTTGTTGTTAGTCAACATTATATTCATTCACAATCAACGCATAATTCATATTTTTCAAATGCATACACACAATAGGAATTTTCATTCTTAACTTCGGCTTTTGATAAAGGGGGTTAAGGTAGAGGGTTACTTCTTTTAAGAGTACTTCAAATGGAGTTTCTGCGCAACTCGTTCATGGGCCCAAGCAGGCCAAGTGTTGTAAGCATGCTTTGATACCAATTTGTCACACACCCACTACGACAACTAAGATTTTATTTTTCTTTTCATCTTTTCTTTGAGGGACAGAACCCCCGAATTTCTATGGGGCCTAGCGCAAACCATCCCTTCCCTTATCCTCCTCCATGTGATCGTTGGCTATGACCAGAGGCCTTACCAAAAAGGTGCTCCAACTTTCGCGATTCAGGGAATCGCGATGCAAGCGTTCCCCTGTTCTCTGTGTTTCGAAATTCCGAAACCCGAAAGGGTCTAACAGATCTTTAGCTCCTCCCTCGAGTCGCTTGTCATACGACTGATCCTATGACCTGGTGCTAATCCTCTAAATGCTTTCGGGGTTTCGCGGTTCGGGAAATCGCGATGCAAGCGTTCCTCCTTTCCCTTTTTAATCCTCGGGACTCGAAAGCCCGGTATCATCTAGATACCCTGTCCGGTGATCTAGGGCTCATCCACAAAGCGCATCGGGGTTTCGCGTACCGGGATTTAGCGACTGGCGAAGACGAGGGGTCTTGCCCTTGGGTTTCCTGGGTGCTGAAATGCTGAAACCCATTCATGCTACACCGATTCAGGGTTTCGCATACCGGGATTTCATGACTGGCAAAGACGAGGGGTCTTACCCTTTGGTTTCCTGGGTGCCGAAACACCAAAACCTATTCACGCAAAACCGACACATCTAAAGAGCGTGTCGGGGTTTCGGGTACCGGGATTTCACGACTTGCGAAAACAAAGCATCTTACCCTTTGGTTTCCCGAGTGTCGAAACACCGAAACCTATTCACGCAAAACCGACTCATCTACAGAGTGCGTCGGGGTTTCGGGTACCGGGATTTCGTGACTTGCGAAAACGAGGGGTCTTACCCTTTGGTTTCCCGGGAGCCGAAACGTTGAAACCTATTCACGCAAAACCGGCTCATCTATAAAGTGCGTCGGGGTTTACTAAAACGATAGTCTTTTCAATGAACTCACTCTGGCTTTAGAATGCGAGGGAACTTCCCGGAAGAAGGTGCCTTTGGGAAATCAAACCAGGACATAGCGCTAGTCAAGTAGATGGAACCAATCTTAAGGGAATGGACTCGTATTCTGAACTTATTCATTCTATACATAAACCGATTATGGTCATATAAGTATAAGCATGCATCCGTTATTTCCGATCAAAACACCAGGCAAACACTTATATACAGAAACCATTTATGAGTGTACAAACATGAACATGCGTCCAGAATATTCAATTCAAGATACAAGATATAAACACTTATCAGAAACACCAGGTGTGACGCGACTGCTGAGAGGGGTGCTCGTTTCCACCCAACCATAGGCTCAGTGACTCCGAACGGATTTACCACTAGCCACTCCCGAGATAGACCATGATGCTCGAGATTGAGTCTCCTACTTGCATCTCAACGGAAGTCAAGGACGAAGGTTACTCTCCTTCTCCTCTGTTCAGAACTCCCTGTATTTCTCGAGTTTCTCTCAGTTCTCTTCCGCGATCTCTGTCACTCGTGTTCTCCTCTCTTCTTCTTTACCACACTTCTTCTCTTGCCTTTTCTCTGCAAGATTGTGTGTGGCACAAATTTCCCTATCCGTGGTCAGGTCTGGGAGTTGTTATGGATGGGCAGTTCACCCCCATCCCCTCATTAACTCTTGAACCTCCCCACCTACCAATCTGACGAGAAATTCATTCCAGGGTCAGAGAGCTGCTTTGATATTTGAGCAAGTAAAAATCAGTACGGTACTAGCCCGATGGAATTTAACGCAACCATTCCAGGTCCCTTCCACCACCTCTCATTAGCCATCGTGGTCTCTTTTAGCACATCCCCCTCCCAGCAGTCATGCAACACATAATCATAACATAATTTACAATCATCGACCTTTTATACAAAGGTCCGTCAAATCAAACATTCACATCTTTGAGTTTGTCATAGTTCTTGGCCGATATAGTTATTTTTACAGACTGGGGAAATAGGGTTTTACATATAGCACCAACTCTTTGTCTGCTTGGCTGCTCTAAAACTGTAGCTATACTAGGTGGACCAGTCACCCACTCTGAAGATGTCCAGGGACACTGAGTATCATCTCCCTATGAATCACTATTGTGCGTCAGTTGGTCCTCCTCAACTCGGTCTCCCCATCTAGTGTTGGAAGGTGTAATATCAGATAAAGTAGTAATGAATGCACACTCTCTCACAAACTTCTCCTCGAACTCTATCTCCTCTACTGTCCCTGCTAACACATCCTGCTTCTTCTTCTTCTTGGGACACTGTCCTGCATAGTGACCCATCTCTCCACAAGCAAAGCATCTCACTGTGCTCATGTCTCTCCTCTGCCCACTGCTGCTGCTTCTATCTCCTCCCTGTGGTGGGGCCCCAAACTTGGGACCCTGTCGACCTCCATGACCAGTCTTCTTCTTTCCCTTTGTCCAAAGAGCAAGGTCCTCATCACCATAAACTATCTGCTACTACTGCTGCTGTTGTCCAAAAGCCTCAACTGCAAGCCTAATATCCTCCTGGACGAAAACATTCCACATCCTCTCCCATGTAGGCATAACCTCCCCGAGCCGTACAAATGGACCCCACGGTTTGGTGAAGCTATTCATAGCTTGCCTCACCAAAGAGTTAGGGTTCACAACCTCTCTGACGGCTGCCAACTCATCTCTGATCTGTGTGTATCTACCAAGGAATGAAGTACCTGACTCATCCTCGAGCATGTGAATGCCCCTGAGTCGGTCATGAAGAACCATATTCTGGTTCTCATTAGAGCTCTCGTACAACTTGCACAAAGATGCCCACATGTCGTATGCACAAGTCTTCCCAGTCAAGTGGGGAATAATTTGATCTCTCACAACATCACATATGATCCTCTTTGCCTTGTTGTTCTTCCTCCTGAATTCTGCTACCAAGATGGAAGTAGTGACAGGAATGGGAGGAACAACTTCCTCGACTATGTTCCATAGCTCGAGGTCCTCTAAGACAAAGACCATCATCGCCTTCCAAGGTGACCAATTGCTAGCCCCGACTAGTCTTTCCTCCACACGCATATGAGATACTGACATGTATGCCAACTATGCTCACTCTGATGCTCCCAATGCAAAGGAATGCTACCTCACTCCTGTCAACACAGGTGTGAAAAGAGGCAAGCGAATCCACGACCTCACTCCTAATCTTTAGGTGTGAAAAGAGGTCGTCTCTACAGCCTCACTCCTGTCCACGCAGGTGTGAAAAGAGGCTGTCCACAAGTGTCAAAAATCAGCCCAACAAATCCTCCCACAACTGTCCACAAACACTGTAAACTAGCTGTACAAAATCTGCCTTGAGCTGTGCAACTGAGAATGAAGGAGAGGTACCTTCAGATCTGAATTTTACCCACTGTTTTGGACTGTAAACTTGCTGTCCAAAACAACCAACAAATATGATATAAAAACATCTCCAAACTGCCCAAAAAGTGCTCCAAAATCAACAAGTCTAAGCCACCTTTGGCTCTGATACCATGTAGAAATATCTGAGGTCCTATGAGGCTTCCATCTAAGGTCTGTCCTTGACCTTAGTATGGCTCTAAGTTTCAAATGTATGGCTGTCGTCTTTTGTTGTTTTAGGACAACAAACAATCATCCCACGTTCTGCTCAATGTTTTACAGGTTAGGTGCTCTTTTAAGGTGCCCTTGCAAGTGTTTTCTTATCTCAATGTTAGCACATGCAATATAACTTAAAACACATAGCACTACCTCTAGATCTTGAACTTTAAAATGTTTATCTACACTTCTAAACATGCATAAAATTGACACAGGTATTTTTGGTCAACATGACCCTGGATAAACCCCCCCCCCCCGAGGAAAACCAGTTTGGGATATCTGTCTATATAATGATGATTAAAGCAAGAGATACAACAAGTAATGAAATACAATGGAACCTGTATACATAGAAATCTCTTCATGAACCTTGCCACAAGAACCAGAGAAAGAAGTGCCTAAACTGTGGTGCGCCCTCTCCCTTTGTTGCCCTCTGCGCTGAACTGAAGCGCCCTAGCTCATTTGTAGCCCAATGAAGAAATCCCTCCACAAGAATGTCCTCTCTTGTGCTACCTCTCCACTGAAACTGTCAGATCTCGAATCCTCCGAGCAGATACGCTACCAGGTAGCTTCCAGTCCTCTCAACATGTGCGCCCCCCTCCTAGCAGAAATGAACACTAGAAATAAACGGATCCAGAAACTGAATGCCTCTCTCCACAGAAGCAAGCATCCAAACTCTCCTCTCCCTATGCATTAGACCTCATCCTGATCTGACAAGTCCTCCTCTCCTGATGAACAAATGATGGATAATAAATCCGCCCTCCTCCTCAAGATGCGTCCCTCCTCCATATGCATGCTCCTTCTCTGAAGGCTAAGACTCCATGTAAATACTCTCCATGCAAGCTCCAAGCAAACACAAGCTCTTCCTCAAGCTCTCAAGGGTTTTCCTCAAGCCCTCATGAAGTGCACCCTCCTTCTCCTTAAGATTTGCGCCCCTCTTATCTTCTCCAAAACTCTCAAGTGAAGAATGAGTCTCCAAAATGCCTTTACCCTCTCTTTAGCCTCTTCATGCCAACCCTAAAAGATCAATGGCCTAGATTAGATCTAGCTAAGTCTAATCAATGGGTTAAATCAACTCCAATAATCTCACTAAGGAAACCCACTTTCCTTAGTTGTTTTATGTCTATTAATTCACCCACATAATGAATTAATTGTCACTTTATGACTTAAGTGACATATTTCACTTTTGATTTAAAACTCTTAAGTCAAAGTGAAATTAAAGTGAAATTAGAATCATAAAGTAAAGTACAAGGGTAATAGTCTTCCCCCTTTGTACTTAGAGACTCATAAGCACATGGGGACCACTTTCCAAGGTACCCAAATCTCAACATCCCAAACGTCGCTTCACATGATGTGGCACATGTGACGAACTTGACACAACGTCGCAAGAGCAACAACACTAGGGAATTGTCACAAAAGCGACAAAGAAGAAATACCGTCGCCAGAACGACTAAGTAGGGAAATCATCGAAAGAACGACAAAGGAGGGAAATCGTCACAAGAGCGACTAGCGATGAAAATCGTCGCAAATGAAACAATGTAGAGATATCATCGTACGAGCAACATGTTAGAGAGATCGTCACAAGAGCGAAAATAAAAGGAGAGCGTCGCACACTCAACAATATAGGCAGATTGTCACAAGATCGACAAGCGGAAGAAAGTTTGTGACGAATCAACTATCGAAGGGATTGTCGCAAGCGCGATAAGAACATGGTATATTGCGACGAAATTGCTATACAATTTTTTGTAATTTGTTTAGCAATTTCGTCGCAAGATTTCTTGAGGTCGTCGCTCTTGCGATGACATGTATTTATTTAAAAAAAAAAAAAAAATTGATTTTTGAGCAAAAAAATAAATAAATTGATTTTTGAGTCAATTATATAAGGTGCTATGATTGCACACTAAGGAGGTCATCCAAGTGAAGTTGTTGCATGGATAGAGTCTTGGTAAGCATGTGCAACATAAGAAAATTGTTTCCATGCTAGGAACCAATCGGTCCTAGTAGAAGGAGGTCATTCACACATCCTCTTGTGGAATTGCTACATGATATCATAGCTTGTTGGATTCACAGTGAACAATAAAACCAAAATTCTACTTGGATTCATTAACTTCCAAGATAGATTGTATCCAAGTCTGAAAATGCAAGAGACTTGCACTCTAAAGATGGGAATGAATTCTGCGTGAAGAGTTGGATCTTAATATTGCTTAGAGCTTAGAGTCAACAAGGATACTTTTGTAATGAAGGAAAAAGAAAGCTAGGAACTAGAGATAAATCCATAGCAAGAACTCAAGCCAGTAACAAAATCCAACATTCATAGTTAGATCCATGTTCAAGAGAAACATAAAGATGGCACTTTGTTCTAGATTGGTCCTCTAATATTTTGGAGAACAAAAAGCCTCTCAATGGGGAGGCCTGATTTGAAATGGATCTAAACACGGGACTAATTGTAAGAATCAATACCTACAAGTGTAATTTAAAAATTAATGAAGGTTATATAATAAAGGACAATGAAAATTTTATAAATTAATGAGACAAAGAAAGAAAAGTAAAACAAAATAAAATAGAAAAATGAAAATAGGAGCAAAAGAGAGAGAGAGCAGTGAGAACTAAAATGTCGGTCTCTTGGCCTTCCCATTACCCCCAATATCTCCTATTCGTCCTTGTGACACGACTCTCAAAGGGTATTTTGGCCAAAGAGGAAAGTATGCACACAGATCCATGAGTTACATTGTAACTAAAGATTCTCAAAATGAGAATTGAATAGCCATTGAAATTTGTTTTTCCCATTTGGGTTTCTAGAGTAAACATTATGTCATTGTGTGACATCTCGTTTATGTTAAATTAATGGAATATAAGTTGGATTGGAGTTTAATTAAAAGAACAACCAATGTCCTATACAAAAGTTACTGAAGATGAGATACTAACATGCTATGTCTCATATGCAATATGTAGAAATGATGGAGGAACTAGTGAGGGCAATGGATCCACTTGCTAAGATCCCTTTGGCATATTAGTAGTATGTGGTTTTAGTGTGGGATGGAGGAGGAAACAATGTTACCCTTGTGGATCATATAATTTATATATGAAATAAATTATATTAACATATTAATGAGTATGATCATATACACAAAAAACAAAACTTTATATGTATTATTAATATAAATCTCCACAATTATTAATATATTACCTCTCATTTTTTTCATTCTACCTTTCCCCAATAGATGCTTCTGATCTTCAAATATTTTGATGGAGTTCACATCCCAAATGCAATCCACTGCATGCATAGTTGGTGCTGCTAATTTAGGAAGATACTGACTAATATACACCATTGATTGATATACCATAATCCCTCCACCATAGAGCCATCAGGATGTGCTCTTTGTCTAACCAACGCCTTCAATGATTTCAAGTGTCTCTCCACCATCCACATTGACCTTGTGTGAACAGGTCCAGAAATTTCAATCTCCTCAACTTAGTGTATGAGGTAGTGATCTTGTGCATTGAAAAATGTTGGAGGTATATAGGTTTGCATTTCACACATTAGACGAGAAATTTCTCTCTTCCAATACTTTATATCATATTCATGGATTTCTTTCAATGACAACCATCTACATGAGATCATGACACAAGAAAATAACATGTTTCAACATAACAAAATATAATATATTACATTACAAGTAAAACACATGTCATTATAAAGTACAACAATAATTTGAAAGAACATTTTGCATATAAATCACAACTACTTACCTAATGTGTTTTTAAGATCATATATAACTTGTTTGTTGTTGTTGTCAAAGTATTTTGGGAGAGATAGCGGTAGAACACACTGTAACAAAAAAATGAATCGTTATTTGTTTCGACCAAAGTAGACAAAAAAAATTTAAAAAATAAAAGATGTATGAGGCCAATATATATAAATATGTATACCAAAATTATTACCTTAATGAAGGTATGCCAATCATGTGTTTTTACCCCACCAAATTCACCTCTCTTTGTTAAGATATTATTCATGTTTGAAGCAAAACCCGTGGGAAATTTAATTATTTGAATGACCTCTTTTACATCATTGCTTTGTTTCTTTGTTAATAACCATGGAAGGTTATTTCGGTCTAGTACTCCATCTGATCTATTTGAATATTGGATCACACTTCACATTGCATGATTGACTTCCTAAATGTCAGTACAAATTTTGACAATTTTTTCTTTGTCTCTCCTACCATCTATGATTTTCCATAACGTTTCTGTCACATTCTTCTCGATATGCATTGTATAAAAAAACTGAACTATTTTTAGCTCCTCATAGTAGGACAACCTCATGAATTGAGCGGGATGACATTTCATTCCTCGTGGAAGCCCATTATTAATACCTTCATGATGATGGCGACCTTCATGAAGCATAAAACAAATCACAAAAATAATTATCAAATACGGTAAAATAAATTCAATGATTAAGATAAACATTCAAAACATTACATGATCTACGATACATAAAGAAATTGAGTATCTTGACGATTTCTATTATATTCCAACCTCCATAGGTGAGGTGTCATTCTTTGTGGTTTTAAACCAGTCTCTTCTTTCCCATTGAAAATATGTTTTTCAGTAGTACGATACCTATGGTTCTTAGGGAGGAGGTGCCTATACTCATCAAACACCACCTTTCCTAAACTTTTTGAATGACGATACTTAATCTCAGGGCCACAAACTGGACATGCAAATTTACCCTTTGTTTGAATACCTGCAACAAATGGATTAATGTCAATTATACAATGAGATTATTTAAAAATGAAACATGCACCATGATAACATTAAAAAATTATATAGTATTAAAGAGAAATATTAGAATGCTACATACCACAAAAATGTGTTAGTCCAGGGGCATCATGAATTGTCCATAAAAGTGTTCCACGGAATTTAAACTTCTTCTCCCTGATTGGTTTACATATGTCATACATTGTGATTCCAACCCATAACTTTAGTAGCTCGTCGATAGGAGGCTCGATATATACATTCATATCTTTAACCTGGTACTTACCTAATTGTTTGAAATTACACATAATTACTATATGAATGATATCATGTAATATATATAAGTAAATAAATAAACAAAAGATATTATGCAAAAATTGAAACAAATGAAAATGTCACATTCAAAAAATTAATGTAAACAAATACCTGGAACAATCATTGTCAACATTATGTGCTCCCTCTTTATTGACATTGAAGGAGGAATGTTATTGTTGATAAAAAAAATAGGCCACATTGAGTAAATAGACCTAAGCTCTTCAAATGGATTAACACCGCCAACTGCCAATGAAATTCCTAACATTACGAGGTTCATCTTTGAAATCTGCCCATTTTCCCTCAATTTCCCCAAATGCAAAACCATCGACAAGCATTCGAAGAACACCATCTCCACTTCTGTTACGTGCATGGCAATCCATAAATTGTGCTATGCTTTCACACCTGAACAATTGCTGCAAACGTGGAATTATGGGAATATGACAAAGAACCTTTCGAGGCACCCTTTTTGTTACTTGATCGGTTCAATATCTACTGATAAGACATTGCAACCATTCTATTTTCGAAGCATGTTGTCCATAATATATAATATGACCATTAGGATAAGAATATATAGTTTGATAATCCATTCCAATGTCTTTCATAATGGCATGCAAACCTTGATATCTGCAAGGTAAAATATTTGACGATGGTAACAGGAATTCACCTAACAATCTACAACATAACAAATAACTAGTTAATGTAAAGAATATTAATCATAAAAATTGCATTCTTATTTTACACATTAATTAACACTAAAAACAAATAGAAAAAAAATCAACATTTTTGTATAATATGAGATGAACCATATTACATACCTTAGGATCTGTGTCATACAAGTGTTCGACAAATTATTCATAACCTTTAAGTTCACTATCAACAATGTAGCGGAGAGAAGATTTTCTCTTGATCCTTCATAAAGTCGTTTATTTGCCTTTTCTAATAGAGGTTCATCATAAATACTAGCACTGTCCCCATCCTCATTTGGCTGCGAATTTTTTTTTGGGATCATTTGATTTGTCCCATCATCTTCTTCCATGGGATCATTAACTTGATTTGTCCCATCATCTTCTTCCATGAGATCCTCATTTTCTTGGTCATGTTCCTCAGCTTGTACAACATCATTTCTACTACTACTTGGTGCAATATTCTG
>ML805740.1:45500-58557 GCA_009831015.1 Picea engelmannii
ACTCATAATCTTGTAACCTTCCTTTCATAAGTCCATCCGAGAAGTCTTAACACTTAACCATTTTTCCACTTCTACACAAACTCATAGACTCATAATCGTGTAACCTTCCTTCAATAAGTCCATCCGAGAAGTCTCAACACTTAACCATTTTTCCACTTCTTCACAGAATCGTAGACTCATAATATTGTAACCTTCCTTTCATAAGTCTGCCTGAGAAGTATCAACACTTAACCATTTTTTCACTTCTACGTGGACTCGTGGACTCATAATATTGTAACCTTTCTTTCATAAGTCCGTGTGAAAGGTCTCAACACTTTACCAAATTCCAAGATCTTACCGCGGTTTTGTGGGGCTAACAACCGGCCTGCCACATGGATCCACATCACCCGCCAAATGTCAATCTGTCCAAAATGCACCTACCACTGTGGTAGTACATGTCCTTCTTCTACCATGTCAACTGACAGGTGGCCTCTACGTCATGCTGACGTCATCATATGAAAAAATACCCAAATTTTTCTGATTTGCTTATTTTTGAAATTTCCAAAGAGGCTCAATTCTTCACATTACCCATGAAATTTCTCCTAATTTTACTGCAGTAATTTAAATAAACAAGTTTTAGACATACTCTAAAAATTAATTTTTTGCGAGTTTCCACTTCTACATTCTGCTAACTTGGCCCATCCAGGATCAATGTTGAAAACTGGGCTCTGATACCACTTTGTAACGTACCCAACACCCAGTATGGGCCATGTCACACCAAACTCTCTTTATTACGACTCTAATACCATAATGTAATCATTCCCTAGTGCAACCAGGGAATCTTACGGTGCATAATGCACATAAAAATGAAACTTCTGCGTCCTAAAGTAATTCTTTTACTGTTAGCCGATTTCTTGTAGCTTACAATTAGAAATCTAAAACAAATCTAGCTACTGTCTATAACCATAAAACATATGCATCTAAAGAATTCTAATAATCAACATGAAATGCAACTAAACCACTCATTACAACAACATATAAGTCATTCTCATTTACATAGAGTTCACACACATCAATAACACATGTAATTAACTCAACAACAATATAAAACAGTTATCTTTAAAGAGGAATAGTGCAACCATCTGCTTGGGATGGAATTTCTACCCAACCATAGACTAACTGTTCCAAATATCAACAACCAGTCACCCCCTAGATGAGGCTAGTAATCCACACAAGAGGGTGGTCTCTCACAGTCCACTCGCAGCTCATAAAAGTCATAACCCAACTGATATTCTCCTACAACTATCCCAATTTTTCTACTAGCTCTCTTCCTTCTGAACTGCCCAACCCAAGGAATGCACCATTTGTTTATCAGGGATAACCAAATATTTACCATCCGTTTATCAGGGATAACCCAAGGAATGTGCCATTCGTTTATCATGGTCTCTCTGGCACAGGTAACTGGGAATATCTCAACTGGGAACTCAAGGGAAATTGCTGCTAGGAAAACTATCAACAACCAACAACAAACACTTGTTGTTACAGTGAAAATCACTCCAGAGCTCACTCTTCAAGCTTGACAACTTGGTTCTTCATTTTTGCAACTCCAATTCACTCCAGTTGTGCTCCAGAATTTTCCCTCCACGACTGCACCAACTCCAAGCTCTCTTTCTTTCTCTCTTCCTTTTTTCCCATGCACAAACTTGAATACTACCAACTCCTCCCTCAACCCCTATAGATTTCCTCTCTTGTGGATTTCCTTTATTGAATCACACTCTTCCCCAATCTGATTGTACTCAACCCCCATGTGCCCAATAACTATGGGATGTGACCACTCACACCCACCCTATTACATGTATTCAATGATTGGATTTGGGAACACTCAATAAAAAATGAGAAGGTCGTATATGATATGCAAGTTCAGGAAAATGGGTTTAATCAATATACATGGGTAATCCCCCCCTTTGACCCCTCTTGGACATTATCCTAGACACTTCCCTCACTTGTGGATTAATTCATCCCCCCTCTCTTGTCCATGTCCCCTTTATCAACTGACATCACATTTTATTATTAAAACATTGAAATACGATTCACATATTACATCACTTGGCCGTAGCCACATATTATATCCACATAAGCATTAATTAAATTGGGGATTATAATGGGGATGTTACACCAAATGTGAAGATTGTGATTGAATGTTTCCATGGCCTATGGCCTATCAACCAAAGGTAATTTTGGATTGAGAAAGAAAGAAAGAGTAGAAACTTGAAGGCTGAGATCCTTATCTTCATAATTGTTCTAAAATATTGAATAAGAGATACAATGATCAATCATTGAGGAGGTTTTCCATGTAATGGATTACACTATGCATGTAAATTTATGTTGTTTCTATTGAGTATTTCATATGTTTCTCATATGTGATTAATGGTTGTAGCATATAGAGCATATTTTGAGAAATTAAGATAACACAGGGGGGTGGTTTCTCCCTACACCAAGTGGTATCATAAATGGCTACCACGTTGGGATGTGAGATATGCCAGCATAGAGAAGAAGAGATAGTGGAAGGAAGAAAATAAATAAATAAAATTGAGAAGAAGATGAATACAAAGTAGATGACGAAGAATCCTAAGAAGATGTAAGAGTTGTAGAGGCTAAACTTAATACAACATGAGAGATAAAGTTACAAGAAGAAACTATGCTGTTGAAATATGGTAGTTGTTGGTGAAGATATTGTTGATGGAAGATAGCGAATTTTAAATTTGGGTTGGTTGTCATTGATGTCAACCCTTGAATAAAGTCCGGTAGCAAAAAGATTTGGGTAATGGACCCAAGTTTGTTTGATGGATAATTGTATGAGTTTTGATATATTTGCAAGTAAGACTATTCCAGATGGATAGTACATGTCATTCCATTTCCAATGGTATGTGGAACATCACATAACTCCTCACGGTTAGAGAGTTATGGCAATGTGAAGTTGGAGAACCCTCATGAGTCATCTAGAAACCCCAAAAGGTCAAAGTAGTCAAAGTGGTTTAAGAGATTTTAGAAGATAAATAATAAAGTGAAGTGATGAGTGTACTATGAGTCAAAGTGAATACAAAAGAAATTATTTAAATAATAAAGTTAATGGATAAATTACTAACTGGACAAGTGGTTAGAAGTGGGTTAACCCTAAAATAAGGAAAGTGGGTTAAGGTGGTTAAAAGATAACCCTTTGAGGAAGCTACATGAAAGTATAAATAAGAAGCAAGGCTCTCTCATTTTAATCACACTTGAGCATATTGAATATCTATAGGTGACTGAGGTAACCAAAGGATATCTAAGTTGAATTATAGAGGGAAGGTGATGTAAAGAAGGTTGAAATTCAAGGGAGGATAAATTCTTTTGATGATGCTTTCTAAGGTATGTTATTTACAGGTCATCTCACCATTTTCACAATAATTTTTTTTCTAGAATGATTCAGACTGTGAAATTTGGAGGCCATTGAGGAAACATATTCAAGTAGTTGTGGTACAAAATTTAGCTTGTGGGTCATTGCATTTTTGGAGTTGCACTCCATGGAAAATAGGTTTAATGGCTAGTCCTGAAACTAGTCTAAAACAAGTGTTTCGGGTAAAAACATCATAACTTCTTCATAACAAATCCAAATTCAGTAATAAATTTGTTTTTGGTTAGAGTATAGTCTGTAGTATTTTGTGTACAATTTTCAAATCCATACAACAAATATTCCGTACGAGGCATGCTCTACAAGTTTGCTCTCTAGAATAAGCCAAAATTCAACAAGGTATGCCATTTTTGCTATAACTCCTTTTTTGATAGGTTCCAAGTAGTGACACCTGGAGGAATTGCATAAAACACACTGAAGAAAATTGTGCAATATTTTCATATATTTATTCATTACATGTACATAGTTATGATTGTTTCAAGTTAGGGTTGTTGACTAATCCAAAACTAGTCATGTGAGACTAAAGTAAAGTTTGATGAAAATCTCAGTCTCTTGTTGTTAAATTTAAAGAAGGTTTGCAGGATCATATACACCAGGTCTATTACAAAGTTACAAATCAGATTTGGATGATGAAATTGATGATGGATTTTGGTTGAGGTACATGGTTGAGACAAGTAATTGATGAGTTGGCACATACATGAGGTGTATAGTTGATGAGTTGACACATACATGAGGTGTATAGTTGATGATGTTGGTACATCTTGATGATTCATATTTGATGAGTAGTTGATACATGATTGATACATACTTGGTACATGGTTGGAGGCACTTGTTAGTAGTATTGTTGACATATGGTTTATGGATGATGTAGCATACTTGTATTGGTATATTATGAGTTGTTATGTTATGCATGGTTGATGCACTTGTTTATGGTACAAGTTGATTACAGGTTGTTTGGTACAGATTGGTGCATGGTTGATGCACTTGTTTATGTTATAGGTTGATGTATGGTACATGTTGGCACATGTTATTGGTACAGATTGGTGCATGGTTGATGCACTTGTTTATGTTACAGGTTGATGTATGGTACATGTTGGCACATGTTATTGGTACAGGTTGTTACATGTTGATTGGTACATGTTTACAATAGTATATCTCATAGTGATAGTGTGAAAATGGTTCCATCATTCTACTTCTACGTTACGATGGTTAGACGAGTCAAGGATAGGTGGTTGTAACCACATTCCGGTTGTAGATGGAGAACATAGGGGGTTGTAGCCTCCTTTTGGTTGTAGCCAGAGAATTGGGGAGTTGGAGCTTCCTTCAGGTTGCAGCTTGAGAAACTAGGGGGTTGGAGCCTCCTTTCAGTTGTACTTGAAAAACAAAGGAAGTTGGTACTTCCAATGAATGTAATTCTTAAAGACATATAAGAAAAATCATTCTGTTGTTTTGTCCCACTTTGGGTTTCCACGTAAAAAAACTGGTGTATTGTGTATGTGTATGATTGCTCATTTGTTCACTGTTTATTTACTCTGCAATTATTGGATGATAATGCTACATTGATATAATACTTGTTTATTTTGGTTACAAAAGGAATGGATTGCTCTATTACTGATTCACCCCCCCACTAAGTAATCCAACAATTGGTATAAGATAAGGTTCCTTCAGAAATCAGTTTAACCACCGAAAGGTAGATCATGGAGAGAAACAACATGTATAAAAATGGAATACCACAGTTTGATGGAAATAAGCATGCAATTTTGGAGCAGAAGGATGAAAAATATATACAGGCACATGGATTTGAAATTTGGCAATCAATTGTAGATGGATACAAAGAATGAGTAGTTCCGTCGACAAATGAAAGAGCAATAAAACTCGGGAAAAATAATTCCAAAGCCACATATGCACTTCTGAATGGTCTTTGTGAATAAGTTTACACCAAAGTTATACATTATAAATTCGTTAAAGAGATTTGGGACAAGCTTCAAAATATTTATGAAGGAGATTCAAAATTCAAAGAAACAAAGCTTCAAACTTACAGAGGTCAGTTCGAACAACTAAAGATGAAGGAATATGAGAATATTGCAGCTTACTTCTTATGAGTCGATGAAACAGTAAATGAAATCGTAGGATTGAGAGAAGAAATTCAAGAATCTGTAATTGTTAAAAAGATACTAATATCTCTCCCTATGAGATTTGATCCTAAGATATCATCACTAGAAGAAAGAGCAGATCTAGACTCAATAAGAATGGATGAACTACATGGAATCTTCACAACATATGAAATAAGAACTGAACAGGAAAATCCAGATATAAAAAAAACATCTTTCAAAGCATCCAAAAGGTCAAAGAAAAAGGGAAAATAACATAGCAACAACAATGACATCTCAGAAGATGATGAAGAAATGGCCAGCTTTGTCAGAAGATTGAAAAAGGGAACCAACGACAGATATAAATGTAAGTTTCCTTTGATTTGTTTTAATTGTGATGGTATTGGTCATTTTGCTAACAAATGTTCTCATAAGAAAAATAAGAGGAATTATGAAGATTGATCAAATAGAAAACAAACATATAAAGGAAAAATAACCACAAAGAAAGTTTTCAAGAAAAACTTATGCACCAAAGAAGACATCTCATCATCAGATGAAGATGTTGTTAGTGACAGTGAGACAGAAAGAGTTCTATTCATGGAAGTAGAAGAATCTGACAAAAAATAGACCGAAGAAAAATATGGAGAGACCGAAGAAGAATATGAATAGGAATAAGTTGACTAACGCGAAGAATTGTTGTGTTCCATAGAAGTTATAAGAAGAGAAAATGAGAAAAACAAGAAGCTACAAGCGGAACTAGAAAAGAAAGAAGACACCGAGGAACTAGAACAACTGATCACAAATTTGAAGGTTCAAATAGAAGAATATAAAAGAATTGAAGAAGCACTCAAAGAAAAACTAGAAGAAAGAGACATGATCATTGGAAATTTGGAAGCAAAGATTGTCACATTAAGAAAGGATCTTCAAAATAAAAATATACAAAACAAATCAAAAGTTTTGGATGAAATTATCAGCAGTGGAAAACCTCATCACGACAAGTCCGGACTTGGATACAATCATACAGAAAAGAGATCAAGCTCCAAAACAACAGAGCAAGAAACATATCCAAAAAGCTATGCAGAAACAATCAAATGGGATAGGAAGATCTACAAGGAAGATTATAGGGACACTCCTCCACTGAGAAGATTCAGATTTCAGAATCACCAATAGACATATAGGCCTCATGAAGAAGAATGATTCAAAAGAGAAACTCCTTTAAGAAGATCTTAAACTCCCAGGTATCAAAACTATATGTTTTGGTTTATGTTATGCATGTAATAATTTTGGACATAAATCTATGAATTGCAGAGCTAATAACAAGAGCATAAACAACTTTGAAAGTCATACACAAAGGGGTTATCTAAGAAGACCTAGTAAAACACAAAGAAGAAGTTACAACATGTATGAATCATTGAGCATTGAAGTGGAATGCTACAAGTGAAACAACTTTGGACACATTTCCAAAGATTGCAGAATGACAGTTCCTCCTAGAGAACCACAACAGAACAACAACAGTCACAAACATGAACCTCAGAAGAGAACATGGATAAGAAAACATAGTCAGTATAGCAATGAAGAATGCACACTCGCTCTACAATCTAAGCAGAATAACTGTGGTCGGTATGTTGACAATTACTGTTCAAAACACATGACAGGTGATAAAGACAAGTTTCTTACATTAAGAAAGGAAAGAGATGGATCAGTCTCCTTCGGAAATGACGATTTAGCTAAAATCATTGGAAAATGCACAATAAGATTTGGAAACAAGAATACCAAGGTAGAAAATGTTCTACTAGTAGAAAATATGGAACATAATCTTCTAAGTGTGAGTTGAATGTGTGAACAAGGTCATAAATTTACTTTCAATTCATAAAAGTGTGAGATAAGAAAAGAAGGTTTAGGAAAATTGATTGCAACAGCTGCAAGAACTTCAAGCAACATATATGTACTAAGTGAAATTGTAAATGAAAAGTGTTGTCTAGGAAAAGAAGACAAAACTTGTCTATGGCACAAAAGAATGGGTCACATACACTTTTATAACCTTGTCAAAGTCAGCAAAAATGAAGCAGTTAGAGAAATGCCCCAGATTATGAAACCAACCAACACTTTATGCAAGCATTGTCAACAAGGAAAGAAAACACACACCCAATTTAAATCAAAAGAATATTCAACGACAAGACCACTGGAAATTGTGCATACTGATCTAGTTGGACAAACTACAACAAAGGGTTTAAAAGGTTAGAAATACTTTATGTTATTAGCTGATGATTATACAAGAATGACTGCAATTTTCTTTCTCAGGAATAAGTCAGAAGCTTTTGAAAACTTCAAGGTCTACAAGGAAATGGTTGAAAATGAAATGGATTCAAAAATTAAATGTTTGAGATTTGATAATGGAGGAGAGTTCACTTCAAAGGAATTTATGGACTACTGCAGCAGACATGAAATAAAAAGGAAATTCTCCGTTGCTAGGACACCTCAACAGAATGGATTTGTTGAAAGAAAGAACATGACAGTACAAAAAATGGCTCGAACAATGTTAATGGATTCCAAATTGATAGATATCTTTTGGACACATGCAGTGCATATAACGATTCACATTCAAAATAGAGTAATTCTTAGAAACAAAACTGGAAAAACTCCCTACGAGCTATGGAAAGGAAGACCAGCAAATGTGAAGCACTTCAGAGTATTTTGAAGCAAATGCTACATCAAAAGAGAAGATGGCAGAATGATAAAGTTTGACTCTCATGTGGACAAATGAGTACTTGTTGGTTAATCAAGTACAAGGAAAGCATACAAGTATCACAATATGAGGTTGAACAAAGTTTTAGAAATCATCAATGTAACAATTGGTGAAACAGGTGGACGAGAATTAAAGGAAGAAGAAAATGAATCAATGGAACAACTTTACGAAGAAAAAACAGAAGATGAAGAAGAAGTAGAAGGGAAAGATGAAGAGGATCAGACAGAAGTAGAAGAGCAAGTTCAGCAAGTGCCTCCAAAGACACCTAGAAAATGAGTACAGAAGAATCATCCTTCAGATCAGATTATCAGAAACAAAGATACAGGAGTTGAGACTAGAAGAAGAATTTGCTCACCAGAACAAATGCACCTAGCACTCTCATATACGATTGAACCAAATATTTTTGAAGAGGCCAGTAAGGATGAATTTTGGAATAAGGCCATGGATGAAGAATTGGATCAAACAGAGAAGAATGACACTTGAGAATTGGTTGCAAGACCAAAGAATAATAATGTGATTGGCACAAAGTGGGTATTCAAAAATAAATTGAATGAAGATAGACATGTTACAAGGAATAAATCTAGATTGGTATGTAAAGGATACACACAGGTTGAAGGAATCAACTTTGAAGATACATTTTCTCCAGTTGCCAGAATGGAAGCAATCCGATTACTCCTAGCTTATGCATGCTCCAAGAATATCAAAGTGTATCACATGGATGTGAAATCAACTTTTATGAACGGGGAACTTGAAGAATAATTCTACATTGAACAACCAGAAGGATTCCAGTTGATAGAGAACACAGATTATGTGTGTAAATTGAAGAAGGACTTGTATGGTCTAAAACAAGCTCTTAGAGCATGGTACTCTAGACTGGATAAATATCTACAACAGGCAGGGTTTAAAAAAGGAAGTGAAGACAACAACCTCTACATTAAGGTAACTCAAGATAATATTTTATCAATTGAATTTTATGTTGATGATATTATTTTTGGAAGCAATGATGACAGGTTAAGCCAGAAATTTTCAAAGGATATGGAAAATGAATTTGAAATTTCATTACTTGGAGAAATATCCTTATTTCTGAGTATTCAGATACGTCAAAGCAACCAATTTTTATTTATTTCTCAAACTACGTATATAAGAGAAATGCTAAAGAGGTTCAGAATGGAATATTGCAAACCAGTTACCACTCCTATGCAAACCAGTTGCAAGTTGAGCAAAGATGATGATTCAAAGTCTACAGACCAGAGGCAATACAGGTCGATGATTGACAACTTTCTATATATGACAACATTCAGACCATATGTAATGTAGGCAGTTGGACAGGTGGCACAATTTCAAGCAACACCAAAGGAATGACATGTATTAGCAGTGAAGAGGATTTTCAGATATCTCAAAGGAACATAAGAGTTTGGATTATGGTATCCAAAAAGAAATGACATATCACTTATTTACTACACAGATGAAAATTGGGCAGGTTGCATTGATTATCGACGAAGCACTAGTGGAGCAACGTTCTACTTGGGTGATTGTTTAGTATCATGGCTAAGAAATAAACAATCATCAATATCCTTATCTATAGTTGAGGCAGAGTATATTGCAACAACGTCATGTTATACACAGGTTCTATGGATGAAACAAGCTCTCAAAAATATACAGGTTGAGTATGATGAGCCCATTCCAATCTATTATGATAATATAAGGGCCATCGATATATCAAAGAACCCGGTGATGCACTCCAAGACGAAGCACATTCCAATAAAGTATCACTTTCTACGGGAACAAGTTGCAGAGAAGAACATTAGAGTTGAATATGTGGGCACAAAAGAACAAGTGGCATACATATTTACAAAATTTCTTACACAAGAAGCCTTTGAGTATCTTTTCCAGAGACTTAGAGTAATTTCTACTTCAAAAGGAATGCTTTTGAATGCTTATCTTATATGTCTTAGATTTACACGAGGAAACACCATAAAGAGGACAGTTCAGGTTGGGAGATCAAATTCAGGAAGAGTTCAATTAGGGGGAGTATTTCCAAGGATAGTTCAGTTAGGGGGAACAACCCCAGATGGAAATATACCTTCTCCACTGATGTCAAAGGGGGAGATATTTATCAAATGCAAAGGTAAATGCTTGGAGAAGGAGCACAGAGGAATGGTTCCAAGGGGAACGATGGTCACATGGGGAGCATGAGTGTTATGAATTCAATATTGCATCAGAGTGTTTCCATCAATACCAAAGGGGGATATTGTTGATTATTTGGGTTGGTTGTCATTGATGTCAACCCTTGAAGAAAGTCCGGTAGCAAATTCCTGTAGCACAAAGGTTTGGGTAATGGACCCAAGTTTGTTTGATGGATAATGATATTAGTTTTGATATATTTGCAGGTAAGACTATTCCAGATGGGTAGTACATGTCATGCCATTTCCAGTGGTATGTGGAACGTCACATAAACCCTCACAGTTAGAGAGTTATGGCCATGTGAAGTTGGAGAACCCTCATGAGTCATCTAGAAGCCCCAAAAGGTCAAAGTAGTCAAAGTGGTTTAAGAGATTTTAGAAGGTAAATAATAAAGTGAAGTGATGAGTGTACTATAAGTCAAAGTGAATACAAAATAAATTATTTAAATAATAAAGTTAACGGAGAAATTACTAATTGGACAAGTAGTTAGAAGTTGGTTAACCCTAAAATAAGGAAAGTGGGTTAAGATGGTTAAAAGGTAACCCCTTGAAGAAGCTACATGAAAGTATAATTAAGAGGCAAGGCTCTCTCATTTTAATCACACTTGAACATATTGAATATCTATAGGTGATTGAGGTAACTAAAGGATATCTAAGCCAAATTTCAGAGGGAAGGTGAAGTAAACAAGGCCAAAATTCAAGGGAGGATAAATTCTTTTGATGATGATTTCTAAGGTATGTTATTTACAGGTCATCTCACCATTTTCGTAATAAGTTTTTTTCTAGAATGATTTAGACCATGAAATTGGGAGGCCTTTGATGAAACATATCCAAGTAGATATGGTAAAAATTTCATCTTGTGGGTCATTGTATTTTTGGAGTTACACTCCATGGAAAATAAAGTTTGTGGCTAGTCCTGAAACTAGTCTAAAACATATGTTTCGGGTAAAAATCTCATAACTTCTTAACAGATCCAAATTCAGTAAGAACAAATTTTTTGGTTAGAGTATAGTCTTTAGTATTCTGTGTACAATTCTCAAATCCATAAAAGAAATATTCCGTGTGGGGCATGCTCTACAAGTTCACTCTCTAGAATAAGCCAGAATTCAACAAGGTATGCCATTTTTTCTATAACTCCTTTTATGAGAGGTTCCAAGTAGTGACACCTAGAGGAATTGCATGAAACACACTGAAGAACATTGTGTACTATTTTCATATCTTTATTCATTACATGTACATAGTTATGATTATTTCAAGTTAGGGTTGTTGACTAATCCAAAACTAGTCATGTGAGACTAAAGTAAAGTTTTATGAAAATGCTAGTCTCTTGTTGTTAAAGTTAAGGAAGGTTTGTATGTATGTGATCATATACACTAGGTCTATTACAGAGTTACAAATCATATTTGGATGATGAAATTGATGAGGGATTTTGGTTGAGGTACATGGTTGAGACAAGTAGTTGATGAGTTGGCACATACATGAGGTGTATAGTTGATGATGTTGGTACATCTTGATGAGTCATAGTTGCTGAGTAGTTGATACATGATTGGTACATACTTGGTACATGGTTGGAGGCACTTGTTAGTAGTATTGTTGACACATGGTTTATGGATGATGTAGCATACTTGTATTGGTATATTATGAGTTGTTGTGTTATGCATGGTTGATGCACTTGTTTATGGTACAATTTTATTATAGGTTGTTTGGTACAGGTCGATGCATGGTTGATGCATTTTTTTATGGTAAAGGTTGAGGTACAGGTTGATGTATGGTACATGTTGGCACAGATTATTGGTACAGGTTGTTACAGGTTGATTATAGGTTGATTGGTACAGGTTTACAACAATATATCTCACAGAGCTATTGTGGCATTGGTTCCATCATTCTACTTCTACGTCACGAAAGTTGGACGGTGAAATGACAGGTGGTTGTAGCCACCTTCCGATTGTAGCCAAAGAACATAGGGGGTTGTAGCCTCCTTTTGGATGTAGCCAAAGAATTTGGGAGTTGGAGCTTCCTTCAGGTTGTAGCCTGAGAAACTAGGGGGTTGGAGCCTCCTTCCAGTTGTAGATGGAAAACAAAGGAATTTGGTGCTTCCAATGAATGTAATTCTTAAAGACATATAAGAAAAAACATTCCATGGTTTTCTCCCACTTTGGGTTTCCATGTAAAAACACTGGTGTATTGTGTATGTGTATGATTGCTCATTTGTTCATTATTTATTTACTCTGCAATTATTGGATGATAATGCTACATTGATATAATACTTTCATATTGTGGTTAGAAAACAATTGAATTTCTCTATTATTGATTCGCCCCCCCTCTCAGTAATCCAATAGTTTCTATTGAGTAGTTCATATGTTTCTCATATGTGATTAATGGTTGTAGCATATAGGGCATATTTTGAGAAATTAAGATAACACGGGAGGGGGGGGTGGTTTCTCCCTACACCAAGTGGTATCATAAATGGCTACCACTTTGGGATGTGAGATATGCCAACATAGAGAAGAAGAGCTAGTGGAAGGAAGAAAATAAATAAATAAAATTGAGAAGAAGATGAATACGAAGTAGATGACGAAGAATCCTAAGAAGATGGAAGAATTGTAGAGGC
>ML805740.1:69712-106050 GCA_009831015.1 Picea engelmannii
TATATATATATATATATATATATATATATATATATATATATATATATATATATATATATATATATATAAATTTTTTTTTCTTTTATTATAGACAAGTGAAAAGGTCACGAAAACAGTGGAGAGCAAGGAAACAATGGCAAGGTTTGAAAAACAAACAGATGGGATTCAAAAAAGGGTTACGGGGATACTCAGGAGAGGCAAGTGTTCCACGGTCAAATTTTATGTATTGGAATTTTTGACTGCAAAATGTGTAAAATGGAAGAGAGCATGATGGGGCAGTTCAGTGGCTGGTTTGTATATTTGTGGAATTCCAGGAAAGTGGCTAAGTATGGAATAAGGAAACGGTCTGGGGGACTTGTTCTCAGAAGCGAGGATTGAAATTTTCGTGAACAGACCAACCTGATGACGCGCAGATGACATTCCATGATGTTTGAAATTAACGCTTGCTAATTGCATGCCTAGAAATAAGATCTTATATATAATTGGTAATTTCTAATTGCAAAAGGGCGCAGGCACAAGAAACAATGATTAGGAACTGAATATTTATTGAACCGACCAAAACGACGATCCATGAAATAAATTTGAAGAGATGGCAAAGTATGGAAAGCAGATAGACGAGCTTCAAAATGGGGAGACAATAGTTCCACAGAAGACGTGAGGACCCGCAATTTCTCCCACGCACACAAACAGACATTTTCAAAAAAACGAATAAGTGACAAGAAAGATAAAGTTCAGGGAAAAGAGAAATGAATATTTGACTAAGTATAGAAGATGGAAAAGAAGGGCCAATATATTCACATCTTTAATAGATATCCCATTTTGTTGCCAAGATATATACTTGGAAAAAAGTGTGAAGGTGGCGGGCACAGAAAACAACAACTAGGAATATGATCCACGAGTTTAATTGGTTCTTGGTTGTCTGCTTCGTTTGTCAATTTGTATATCGCGGAACTTCTAGTCATTTTTTTAGCTAGCCAACCCGCAAGTCCATCTGTCAATTTGTATAGTGTGGAACTCTGGATGTTGTTTGTAGGACACCAAACTATAGAGGAAATGATTTTCCCTTTAATATAGCTTCTGTGACGCAAATGTGGTATGACTCGTTTTAGCACTTTTCCATCTGTAAACAATGGCAATCTTGAGCCCACCAGCCCTGGAGCCCGTGTGTCAATTTGTATATCGCGGAGCTTCGAATGTTGTTTGGAGGTCATAGAAAGATAGAAGTGCAATGTTGAGCCAACCAATGTGCAAGTCCACCTGTCAATTTGCATATCATGGAACTCTGGGTGCTACTTGTAGGACACATAAAAATAGAGGGCCAATTTAGAGAAAGGGGAAGCATTCGGCGAAAACGTGTGAATCCGCCAAGCCGCCCAACAAGGCATTTTCGGAAAAAAAAATGATTAAGTAACCAGGAAGAGAAACTACAGGAGATAAAAGAGTGGGAAAATAGAAAGGCGGAGGGCAGTTTTTGTAAGTGCGAACTGGTTTCAAAGAAGCCCCATTGTTGCAAAAACATCATTTTCTACTAATTGTCAGCAAATGCTTTGTTGAAGATTTTTATTGCAACCCGTGCGTGTAAATATGTTCTTGATACATTCTTCCATGACTGTAACACATTAACTTAAGTATTAAGCTTTATTTTCTACTAATTGTCAGCAAATGCTTTGTTAAATATTATATTTTATTGGAGTGTGTGGGTGTAAGTGTGTTTTTGATACATTCTTCCATGACTGTAACATATTAACTTAAGTATTAAACTTCTTGCATAATGGGTTGTTAGCATTAAAACCTAATAACTGTATGTCTGGAAACAAGAATGATGATTACATTGGTATTTCTATGTTGTATCTGCATTACAAATAGAATTGAACGTTGGTTTGAAACCATGTGTAGTCCATTTTTTTTGTTTGCATAAAAGCATGGTGGATTGACACAGTACATTGTCATATAATTGTTACATGTTCCATCTTAGAAAAAATAACCTAAGTAAACACAATATCAAAGAACTACAAGACCACCGAACCATGCCAATGAGAACAAGCATTAAATCCAGAAAAGACGCGGCAACGAAGACTCCAAGGATTTTTTTTTTAGTAGCAAATCCATTTAGAAGAAAATAAAAACACCGAGTACTGTACATCTATCCCTAGAAATTGGACCCAGTTCTTTGGGCCAAAACATTGAACGTATCTGCCACAAACACAGGCACGAGATCCACAATATGCAGGATTCTTGTAGCTTTCTCGTCAATGAATCATCCTGTGGTAAAATTGATAGTTTTTAGAAGCTTCCCGTGATGAAGAAGATGAAAAACGTTGCATGGAAAATGGAATATCCCTTAACTGAAAGTTAGGACACAACTAGAAATTGCGTCTGCACAGTCGAAAAAAATTCAGGGACACGAGTTGCATGTGCAATTTCAGAGGCCCAAATTAGTCCATTCTGGGTGGAAGGGGATGACTAGTAGAAATATGCCTTGCAGTAGTGAGAGTTCTAGACCTGATTCCCGAAGATGTTAATTGTATCCAGAGAACAACACAGTAGTCCCGCAACTGAATAAGTTTTTGGCTTGAAATATATCTCTGGGAACATCAACATATCATTTCTTTACAGTGAAACTCTTCCCCCCAGAATGGACTAATTTGGACCTATGGAATTCCTACTTTCGAGATGCAAAGAGGCTATTGCGTTCAACGTCGGTTTCTTTTCTGAAACTCCTTTTGGTGTTGTCAGGACCGCCATCACTGATCCAGGAAGTTCCACCCATTATGGTTGATTTCAATTTGGGCGCAGGAGTGGGAACAATCTCTGCATTGCCATCATACATTTTTGTATCATCGCCCATTAGATCATCTTCTTCCAGCTCGGAATCCATGACATCAACCTCTGCACTAGCCATCAATGCAACTGGGCAGGTTCTCAGACTAAGAAGGGTTGCCTTGGAATTCTTTGGCTTGAAATATATCTCTCGGTGTACCAAGGGACCATCTCCTTTTTTTCTCCCGGGTGGAGGGAGATGAGTAGTAAGAATATGCCCTGGAATAGTGGAACCTTTGACCATTATGGCCGAATGTGTTTACTGTATCTGGACAGAACTGCTACCACAAGTTAATGAGAATTTCTGTTTGCTCCAGACGATGTTTGAAATGAAAATTGGGGAGGGATAATATAAGCCTTCGCAAATTATGGTATCTCCTCGAGCATTTCACTGAATAATGACAATCTCCAGGGTTCGTGCAGAATGAGCTGTTACCATTAAAGATCACTAGTTGCATATTTAGAAAGAAGTGTGAAGGTCGCGGTGACAACGAAGAGAGATGAAGAATTAGATATTTCTTAAAGGCACCAACCCATCGGCGCACAAAAACATATTGCATCATGTTTGAAATGAATAATTAGAAAGGATAACAAACTTCTCTACAAATCTTGGTTTAATTTGTAGTAATGACAAATCTTCTCTGGCCTTTTAGACATTAATGACAATCTTAACGGTTCCTGCAGGATGAAATACTTGCATTAAAGATTAATTATTTCATATTTGGAAACAAGTACGAAGGTAGCGGTGATGGCGAATTGCCACGAAGCATTGTACATTTCGTGCACCCGCCAACCTGATAAACAAATTCCAAGAAATGCCTAAGTATGGAAAGTGGTCGAGTGGGTTACAAAAAAAAAAGGGCAGAAGATATACCCAGGGAAGAAAACCTCACACCTAGACATTTTCTGAAAAACGAGTAACTAAAGAAAGGGAAAGCAGAGAGAAAAGAGAAAGCGGATGACAATTTTGGGAAGCGGGAATTGGTCTTAACAGTAACTATGGAGTACATTAAACATGTTAACAGGTTCTTCAATCAAGGAATAGGTACAATGAGTGATGTTTATAGTTTCCAGGATCTGTTTGTATAAGAGAAGCATCGAAAAGTTACAAGACAATTATTTTTTGGATGTTTAAGTAAAGTTTATGCATTGTTAGCTTCACCGCAAGAATAACAACGATGGATATGAATTTTAATGTCCTCTCCTTCATATGATTGTTCCATTAGACTTCTCATAGTATATATTCTTTTATTTCAATTTGTTTGCTAATTTGTGGGTCACGGAAGTCAAGGTGCTGTTTGCAGGCGGTAGAACAATGGAAACACAATATTGAACCCGCTTATTCAGAAAACTGCGAGCCAAAATTTTTGTACAATATGAAACGGGAAAGTCGTCGATCGAGCTGGTGATATAAAAGTAAGTGAAATCTGAAGACGTGAATTCGCCAACTTCCACACCTAGAAATTTTCCAAAAAATGAGTAATACACACTAAATATGTACTATAAAGTATGAACATGAGATTTTATAGAGAATGTACGGATCCCACATTTCATACTTAGCCACTTTTTGGATCGTGAGTTCTCGGGCTGGCGAGCTCAAAAGTGGGCCACTATTGTTTTGTGGCCTACAAATAGTACCCAGAATTCTGCGATTTACAAATTGACAAGAAGACCTGCGGGCTAGCTGGGTCAACATTGCATTCCTATTGTTTAGTGTCATACAAACAACACTCAGAGTTCTGCGACATACAAATTGACAGACGGACTCTAGGGCTGGCAGCCTCAAGATTGTGATTGTTTACAGATGGTAATCCCTATCAACTATTTACCATTATCTAAAAACATTATTTTCAATACTAAATTATTAATATTAAATATTGAAATTGTACAATTTAATTAGACAAAAAGGTTTGTACAATATGAAACGGGGAAGCGGTCAGTCGGGCTGGTGATATAAAAGTAAGTGAAATCTGAAGACCTGAATCCACCAACTTCTTCACCAAGATTTTTTCCAAAAAAAATGAGTAATACATAATATGTATTTTTAAAAACTACGAACATGAGATTTTATAGAGCATGTATTGATCCCGCATTCCATACTTATCCACTTTTTGGATCGCGGGTTATCGTGCTGGTGGGCTCAAAATTGGGCCTTTATTGTTCCGTGTCCTACAAATAGCACCCAAGAGTTTCACGATATACAAATTGACAGGTGGACTTCCGGGCTGGCTTGCTCAACATTGCATTTCTATTTTTCCGTGTCCTTCAAACACCACTCAAATTGACGCCATATACAAATTGACAGATGGACTCCAGGGATGTCGGGCTCAAGATTGCGATTGTTTACGGATGGTGATCCCTATCAACTATATAACACTACGTAAAAACATTATTTTCAATACTAAAGTATTAATATTAAATATCAATATTCTATAATTTAATTACATGAAATTATTAAAGGGTGATAAATATCTTATTTAAATGAAAAACCCACCTATTCGGAAACTTGCATTCCAAAATTTTTGTATAATATGAAACGAGGAAGAGGTCAGTTGGGCTGGTGATATAAAAGTGGGTGGAAATCTGAACACGTGTATCCGTCAAGTTCTGCACCTAGAAATTTTCCCAAGAAATTAGTAATACATACTAAATATGTACTTTTATAAAGTATGGGCATGTGATTTTATAGAGCATGTATGGATCCCTCATTCCATACTTAGCCACTTTTTGGATCGCGGGTTCTCAGGATGGAGAGCTCAAAATTGGGCCTCTGTTGTTCCATTCCCTACAAATAGCACCTAGAGTTCTGCGATATACAAATTGACAAGTGGGCTTGCGTGCTATTTGAATTTTAAGGGCCTCGTGGTCATGTGATAACACAATTGGAATTGGGCCAATTTATATTTGTTTATTACAATATGAAACGGGGAAGTGGTCGGTCAGGCTGGTGATATAAAAGTAAGTGAAATCTAAACACATGAATCCGCCAACTTCCGCACCTAGAAATTTTCTGAAAACCGAGTAATAGATACTAAGTATGTACTCTTATAAAGTATGGACATGAGATTTTTATAGAGCATGTATGTATCTCACACTCCATACTTGGCCACTTTTTGGATCACGGGTTCTCGGTCTGGCGAGCTCAAAATTGGGCCTCTACTGCTCCGTATCCTACAAATAGCACCCAGAGTTTCGCGATATACAAATTGACAGGCGAACTTGCGGACTGGCTGGCTCAACATTGCACTTCTATTGTTTCGTGTCTTCCAAACAACACTCAGAGGAAACGAGCAATACATACTAAATATGTACTTTTATAAACAATGGACATGAGATTTTATAGAGCATGTATGGATCCCTCATTCCATACTTAGCCATTTTTTAGATCGCAGGTTCTCGGGCTGGGGAGCTCAAAATTGGGCCTCTATTGTTCTGTGCGCTACAAACAACACCTAGAGTACCGCGATATACAAATTGACAAGCGGACTTGCAGGATGTCTAGGTCAACATTGCACTTCTATTGTTATGTGTCCTCCAATCAACAATCAAACTTCCACGTTAGAAAAATTGACAGACGAACTCAAGGACTGGCGGGCTCTAGATTTCCATTGTTTATGGATGGGCATCCCTATCAACTATCTAACATTATAAAAAAACATGATTTTCAAATACTAAATTATTAAATATTAAATATTGATATCGGACAATTTAATTACAAAAATTATCAATATTGAACCTGTCGATCCGATAACTCACCTATACGAAAAAACCGCGAGCCAAAAATGTTGTACAATATGAAATGGGGAAGCGGTCGGTCGGGGTGGTGATATAAAAGTAAGTGAAATTTGAAGACGTGAATCTGCCAATTTCCATACCAAGGAATTTTCTAAAAAATGAGTAATAAATACTAAATATGTACTATAAAGTATGGACATGAGATTTAGTAGAGAATGTACGGATCCCACATTCCATACCTAGCCACTTTTTGAATCATGGGTTGTCGGGCTGGCAGACTCAAAATTGGGTCGTTACTATTCCGTGCCCTACAAATAGCACCAAGAATTTCGCCATATACAAATTGACAAGCAGACTTGTGGGTTGGCTGGCTCAACATTACACTTCTATTGTTCCGTGTCCTCCAAACAACACTCGGAGCTCCGCGATATACAAATTGACAGACATACTCCAGGGCTGGCGGGCTCAAGATTGTCATTGTTTACGGATGGTAATTCCTATCAACTATCTAACATTATCTAAAAACATTATTTTCAACACTAAATTATTAATATTAAATATTGTTATTGTACAATTTAATTAGACAATTTTTTTTTGTACAATTTGAAACGGCGAAGCGGTCGGTCGGGCTGGTGATATAAAAGTAAGTGGAAATATAAACACGTGCATCCGCCAACTTCCACACCTAGAAATATTCCGAGAAAACAAGCCATACATACCAAATATGTACTTTTATAAAGTATGGACATGCGATTTTATAGAGCATGTACAGATCCTTCATTCCATACTTAGTCACTTTTTGGATCGCGGGATCTCGGGCCGGCGGGCTCAAAATTCAGCCTTAATTATTTTGTGTCCTACAAATAGGACCCAAAGTTCCGTGATATACAAATTGACAGACGGACTTGCGGACTATCTAGCTTAACATTGCATTTCTATTGTCCCATGTCCTCCAAACAACACTCGGAGTTCTGTGACATACAAATTAACATACGGATTCTAGGACTGGAGGGCTCAAGATTGCGATTGTTTACGAATGGTCATCCTATCTAACATTATCTAAAAATGTTATTTTCAAATACAAAATTATTAATATTAAATATTGATATTGTATAATTTAATTACATAAAAGTATCAAAGGATGTTAAATCGCTTATTTAAAAAGAAATGAAGGAAAAAAAACAATTTTTTTTTTAAATTCTATCACCGTAAGCATAATAACGACAAATTTGAATTTTAAGGGCCTCTTGTGTATATGATAGCACAATTGGACTTCGCACAGTATACATTCGTTGATTTCAAATTATTCCAGGAGATTAATTTTACCAAGTTCATCGATCAAGGAAAAATGCTAAAACAAGCCACATACTACATTTGCGTCACAATGCCATAGAAATTATCAGGTGGATTTGCGGGCTAGCTGGATAAAAAAATGAAATTATATTGTTCCGTGTCCTCCAAACAACACTCAGAGTCCCGCGATATACAAATTGACAGATGAAGCATACAACCAAGAACCAATTAAACACCAAACATGCCGCAAGAAAGTTCCCACAAGGTTCCATAGAGCAGGACGGATCGACCTTTGCATCAAAAAATTTGATATACAAAGAAAAGACGTCATGGCATTCATTTTCTCTTACATTTGGTATATGTACCCAGTAGAAAATAACCGGGGCCATGTATTTTAAAATAAATGAAGGAAACCAAACAATTTTTTTTTTAAATTCTATCACTGCAAGCATAACAACAACCAATTTGAATTTTAAGGGCCTCTTCTTGATATGATAGCACAATTGGACTTCGCACAATATACATTCGTTGATTTCAAATTATTCTAGGAGATTAATTTTACCAAGTTCATCGATCAAGGAAAAATGCTAAAACAAGCCACATGCTACATTTGCGTCACAATGCCATAGAAATTATTAGGTGGATTTGCGGGTTAGCTGGCTAAAAAATTTCAATTCTATTGTTCCGTGTCCTCCAAAAAACACCTGAAGTCCCGTGATATACAAATTGATAGACGAAGCATACAACCAAGAACCAATTAAACTCCAAACATGCCACAAGCAAGTTCCCAAAAGGTTCCATAGAGCAAGACACATCGACCTTTGCATCAAACAATTTGATATACAAAGAAAATACATTGTGGCATTCATTTTCTCGTACATCTGGTATATGTACCCAATAGAAAATAGTCGGGGCCATGGGATATATGGGGTTTGTTGCCATGCTTCCCATTTTTGGACCGAACAATCTTATGCGCATGCAATCCCAAGTATTTGAGTCCGATGAACATTGATCTGGATGTTGAAGAAATATTATAGAGACACATGATGTATTTTCGTTTATTGCCAAAGTTTGATATTTTTTTTCCCTTCTTCAGCCGATATGCAAAATTTTATTGTCCTCATTTAAGGTAAATTTGTTGTGTATCCAAAAAACGCGCAACATGTAGACACTGCTTGCCTTTTTATGTAGATATGTTTCATATAACAATTCTGCCAACTTAGGAAGCACATTTTGTAATAGAGGCTGCCTAATCATACAATGCACGGTTGTGTTGCCCATGGTTTGGATGGTAGCATTGAGGCAATGTCCATATATATATGGACATTTTTCACCACATCACAGACAATCAATCGTATAATCACTTATCAAAGCGGAGGCAGAAGTAGGAGCATTGCATTTCACACATACAGGTTCAAAGGGGGTCGAGTATGCATTCGCTGCAACTAAAACACCTTCAACCCGGGAACCTGAGCATAGGAATTAATACATTGAACAATATAATACACAACTGCACCCCCCCGTAAAAAAAATAAAATAAAATAAAACAAGCCGAAGAAATTTGGTGAAGGTTATTTGTATATGCAAAGTGAGGATGATTTTGTGGATGTATACGCACAACAGTTGTAGAGCTAGCTAGTTTCTTCAGATCTTGTACTATATCTCCTCGCAACTCTATTACAAACGTTGCCTGGGTTGTCTAATTGATCCTTTATCTAACATCCCTTTTCTTTGTTATATTTTTGAAGAGCATAAGTGGAATCTGACCTCTATGCAATTGCTGCTCCATTGACAAAAACTAATTTGAGTAGGTATCGAACAATTTCATCTGCAACATGGAACAATGCAATATTTGTGTAACTTACCCAAGATACATGCACATGCGAAAGTAAAGGAAAAAAATGGATATGGAAAGCGATACCATTGCCTTGTCGTTGTCCGACTCTCCATCCTTTATATGGAGAATGTGTTGCGAGCCAAGTTTTCTCGCGAGTGTGACAACTGCACCAATGGTTCCGATTGGGTAAATATCACTACTCTGTGCAAGCTGACTGATAGTCGCGTCTAGGATGAAATGATATTCTGAAAAAACAACGAGAATTTTTTCCACAATACTTGTTTCATTGAGCGAAATAATCCGATCACAATCACCATGGTCATAAACTATTTTGGGAAATATATTTAAATTTTTAATGGATATCCCATTACCCGACAATATCTTTTCTGCATGTTTCTGGATAAGCTGTGTAGGAATACTCAGTGTCACTGTCATCATGGCCTCCTTGTCTGTCATGTTAGCACACATAATAGATCTAATTTTTTTTCCTTTTCCAAGTAGCTGCTATAGACAACCATTATGTCTCTGACGAACACTTTTATAGTTCAGTGGTTGTTCAAGCCCTCTATTGATAGTACTTTGGGTGTTACAGCTCTAGACCCGGTGAAATTTTTTGAATGGGAAAACTAAAGTGAATGGTAGTGTGCATTTTTTTTTTGTATTCTTCTTTCACTGGCATAAATCTACAAGTACATGCATAGCTTCGATGAACTATGAAGCCATAGTTTTGCAACCACACCTCTTAGTCTGTAGAACATGCACTATGTTCGGCGTCTCACTTATACTTGTTGATACTTCTTGTGAACTTCAAACCATGCATTGCGTATGACATCATCATATTCACCATGCCATAGATGAATAAACAACCAAGGATATTTGTCTGGTAAACATACTAAGAGCATAGCTTATGCATATTTACCTTTGGCCTTGTCGGTCTGCTGATGTCTGGGATGACTAACTGCTCATGGCCATGTCACTAGTCCAACTTTTTCTGATGCAAGCATGTGCAGATGAACATCAGGACTAAACAAGAATATGCATTGTATACTATCCATCAGAAGAACTAGATAAGCGTAAAATTGTATGCATCTGATTTTTTTAATTAGAAAAAATGTGTAACAGTAAACAGGGCGTGAGGGCGGGGCACCACAACCAATCTGTATATCGCAGACCCCCGGAATCTAGGGGAGAAATCTTGAACCCACCAGCCCGACACTCGCAATTGACAAAGTGGGTAAGTATGGAATAAGGTAGAAGCATGACCATAGATGTGAAACCGTTAGTCTGCCAAGCGACGTACCAAGGCATTTTCGAAAACACTACTAAGAATATCAATTAGAAAACAAAAGGGATAATAGAAAATGGAAAAAGTAGAAATAGGGAGGGAAAAAAGGGCCATTTATGCCAAGCCATCGTTTTCAACTCTAATATTATATTCCCCCACCCCATTTGTATATTTAATTTACCAACACAGTTAGTATACCTTTTAGAAGATTGTACCACATAACCCTCTGTTGTTGTACAAAACAATTCATCTTCCTATCCAACCAACCTGTTTCTTCCAAGGTACCAACGCCAAATATTCAATGGACATGAAGGAAAGTTAGTATGAACACATACATGTAAAATAAAGAGAAACAAGTCTAATTATTCCAATGTAACAACAAGCAGAATACACAGAATATATTATATTTGAAGGAAGAAAAGAAGGGGAAAAAAATAAAAATAAAAAAAATGTGCAAAGCAGCAGAAGAAGCACAACAAATATATAGACATTAAATGAAAAAATGAACATTGGAATATGAAATAAGAGCACATGTATCCACTTGTGTAATTCCTCGACTACATTCTCGCCAAACATTTCATCGTCCTCTCCAACCATTCTGTTTGTTTAAATGTAGCAATGCAGTGAAAACACAACGAACATGAAGTAGGATAGTTTGCAGGAATACATGTAATGAAGATACAATAAACTAGGTAAACACATATACAGATAATAAATGAAATACAAAACAATGAAATACAAAACAATGCAATATGAAATAAAAGTACACGCATGCACCTTTCTATATCTTCTTCAAGCGATGCAGTCAAGTCTCTGTTGTTTTCTCCAACTATTTTGTTTGTTTGAATGTGGGAACACACAAAATACAATGAACATGAATGGAAGATGGTATGCACTGGACAACAAGTAACATGTACATACAGTAAAAGAGACTCAACGAACAGGCTAAAAGATAGGCAAAAACATGAACCTTTGCGCTTCTCCATCCATAGCTATGAATGTGTAATTTCTTTTTCCTTACCCAAAATATATTACAAGCCACAAAATTTTACAAAATTGCATGGCCGTAGCTAAACGATTTATGGTTTTCCCTGGAAAAGTTTCCATATATGATTCCACCGATGGAAGTACATGTTCTATATCCTCCACACAGACTGTTGTGCCCACGATACAAGATTTTGGTTTTCCATGGTAAACTAACTAGATATGCTTCCATACATGGAAATATAATTTTGCAGAATCTTTGTTGTACATATCATATATCAAGCACAAGACATATTGTATCGTGAGCACACCAGTTTGTGTAAAGGACAAAGAGTATGTATTGTCATATGGGCACATTTGACCAAACATGGTTTATAAACGCATATTGCGTATGCTTTATTTTAACAAAAAAACAACAGATATTGCAATTACACATGCACTTCTTGAAGTATTTTTCATGCAACTATTTTCTTTCATGCCAACACTGAGACACCAACAAAATCTCACAGCAGAATAGATATTGACCTCGCCAAATAGGAAAAATAACACAACTTCATATCGACTCATGGGTGTAGGGGCTGAACATCGTAAAGCGGCCAAAAAACAATAATAATTCAAAAAAAAAAAAAAAATAGCTCCAACCACCAGCGTAGGACCCCAACCCTGCAAAGATGAATCAAACAAAAGAAAACAAGCACCAAACTAGCGAGAAAGCACGAACATGCCCAACTGCAGCCCCACGACCCCAAAGCGTAAACCAGAGCCAAACAAACAGAATCAGCAACCCACGAACAAGCAACACCACCAAACCAACGAACAAGAAACACCACCGAACTAGTAAACACCATATGTATCTCCAACGATTACGAAACTGTAGTCGAATCACAAAAGGAATCAGAAACATAGGATGACAATGCCGGTAGAAATAAGAAAACATTCTTACTTCCAAACTGCAAACACTGAACAACAAACAAGGAACAAAAAATGAAACTATGGCATGGAAACTTACTCTGAAATGATGAAAGACAGAAGCACGGGTTGAATTGTGAACCAAACAACAACAAGTAGCAACCGATGAACCAACAAAAAATAAACACTCACCGAACTAGTAAACAATGTATGTAGCTTCAACGATGACGAAATTCCATTGCAAAGCTAGAAGAAGGAAGAAACATAGAATGCCTATTAAACTGTCGGTGGACAACAATATTGTGCAAAATCACTGCAACATTGTATGGAAAATTTTGAAGAAAAATGTACTCCGATAAACGTATCTAGATAAACATTTAAGGTTGTCAGGTTGTGTAAGGACCTCGTGGTATGAAAACATTTAAGCTGTCAAGCTTGTTGGAGGACCTCGTGTCATGTAAACATTTAAGCTGTCAGGCTTATTCAAGCACCTAAAAAAAATGTCAATACATTTCAATACAAATACATGTGGCAAGGACGTTATAAACTTTGGAATTCTTGATCACTACAAAGCTTGGATATTTAAACATTTCATTATGATTAGTACAAATAAAAACTTACGGATATATTTACGTAGCAGAAAATGCTAAGACAAACATTCGAACTAATGCTAGAATTAATCCACCTTAAAGCAATACATAGGAAAAATATATGATTAAAAAAGACTGTATACGATAAAAAAGTTTGGATATGTTACCATATAAAACATTGGGAATATCCAAGCCGACAATAAGATCTCCAATCTCTTATACAATCAGATCAGTACATATATGGTACTTTTTATTATATAAAAATCTATGTTTTTAGTTTCCTAGCTCCAACAATACATATTATGCAAATATTTGTGATCAAAGGACAAACTAATAGGTAGTCAACTCAAACAAGTGCGATTTTATTTATCTCTCATTATTACGATAGAATTTTCTTTGATCTACTTATTTGTTTGTTTTTATGTATGCAACAACCTTTTGTCTCAACTATTTTGGACCAGAGATGGAGGGATTGATAATGAAGATTGGGGCGGCTAAATCATTTGCATGGACCAGAGATGGAGGGATTGATAATGAAGATTGGGGCTGCTAAATAATTTTCATGGACCAGAAATATAGCAGCAAGTGGCATGCTGAAGAGGCAGGTGCGTTTGCACAACGTGCGTTCGTCGGTTGTACGATTGGCACCCGCAAGGGAGGAGAGGGCAAGGAGATGGTGGTACTGGGTGGTACTTGGGGCAAAATCCTTGAAGCTCAGGAACGCTTTGCACAAGGTATTGTTAAGGAAAATACTTAATTATATCCTTAATTAGTTAGTTAGTTTATGATTACTCTGTAATGTTTTATAATTATATTGTGTAATTATATACATCAATAGTGTAATGTGTTGCATCAATTTTATCTTGCTTAATTTTTTCAAATACTATTATAACGTTATACAACACTTTATATATTTTAAAACTGATAACTCAGTTAAGACTCTCCAGAAATTGATTCCTTGACTTTTAGGTGGCTTCTCATGATCATGATTTTGATCAGCCGCATCTTGGTACTCTCCACAGCCCCCATCCATGTGATCACTGCCATACTTACTCTCATGCTCCTCCTTGTTCTTCAACTGCCCAAACTCTTCAGGTTGCTTCACTTCACGTATGCCTTTGGGCTGCATCACACTCTCCAAAAACTTAGCCTAGCCTACCTCAGATAGTCTACAGTGTGTGCTATATAATTAAAAAACAAAAACCAAGCCCTACATTTTTCAGGTAAAACATTAAACTCCCATATATGCGATCCTCATTTTGATTGAGAAAATGATAATTTTTGTACGAAAATTATCATGTATATTATTTTTTATATATACCATTGAATACATGTATATTATTTTTTATATATATCATTGAATACTGCTGCAAGCTGTAAGATAACTTTCAATGATGTATATACCACCTGTCTCAGTATTCAATATTGTAACAAGCTGTTTATCTCTCACCTAAGAAACAAACTCTCCAAGGAAGAATAAAAGCTATAACAAGTTGTTTATCGCTCACCTAAGAAACAAACCAGCCAAGGAAGAATAAAAGCTTTGGATTTGCAAATGGAAACCAATAGGTAGCCGGGGAAACAACCTTTTAAGCTACGAATAGATTGGATGGAAACATGAACGACTCTATGTTTCCTCCCATATTATTTACCACCAAAACATCACAAAATCCTCCATACATCGTATGCATGTATGGATTTTCCTACAAAAGTAGGCAAAGGAGCAATGAGATAGACAGGCCGGGAAATGAGTTAAGGTATGCCTCTCACTTTGATTTTAATTAAACCTAGAGAGAGAATAGAAAAGAGAAAGAGGGAGAATGAAGGCCTTTGATGGCGTTCCTTTCTAACTCTATCTCTCTTTTTCTCTTCCACTCGAGATGAAGAAAACAATTGACAGTTGTGATAGCCCAGATGGAAACTCCCTTTACTCACTCGGTTCTTTACACCTAACCAAATCAAACAAATGGTTTCTTTTAATGTACGACGACCCCACCCAAACTATGAACTAGGCGTGGAGAGATGAAAGGACAAAGTAGCTAGATTCGTTTTATCAAGAGCAACAACAAAGGAAAACAAAGGAAATTGACAGTGTGAAAATGGAAAATCCATCCTCAAGTCCCGTGCTGAGTCTCGCTCTTCTCGTTGCTGCCCGCATGAACTTTGATTCCCTCAACCACCATCTCCATGGACTAGGTACTTAGAATTAGGTGAAACAACACTGATTACATCATTATATAGGAAACGACTCTACTTAGTCGGTTACAACAAACTACATACAACTAGACTCTATAGACAATGAAGTAGAGTTCAACTACGAACTAACTCTTGCAAGTGACTCTTACTCCATTATTTCAGTCTCCCCCTTAATGGAGAATGGATTGACTTCTACACCTAACATCTCCCTAAACAATTCAAATTTAATCTTTCCAAGAGGCTTAGTGAAAATATCAACAACATTTTCACTAGTATTATAATACATAAGAGCTATTTCATTTGACTGCAACTTTTCTCTAACAAAATGAACTGAGCATCAACATGCTTTGTCCTTGCATGAAAAATATGATTATTTGCAAGATTGATTGAAATTTTATTATCACATTTGATCATTGTAGGTTCCTTTTGTTCTTTTCCAACATCTTGAAGAAGTCTTCTCAACCAAACAGCTTCACAAGTTGCTGCACACAAGGCTTTATATTCTGCTTCAGTAGATGACAAATATACAGTAGGTTGCTTTTTACTGCTCCATGAAACAACCCCGGATCCAATGCCAAACACATATCCAGTGGTTGATCTTCAATCATCCGGATTGCCAGCCCAATCAGAATCTGAGTAACCTGTCAACTCAACATCAGATGCATCCGTATATTTAATACCATAATCAAGTGTTCCTTTTAGATACCTGAGTACCGCCTTTGCTTCATTCCAATGGATTTCTAGAGGTTTCACCATACACTGACTTAACACACTCACAAAGTATGCAATATCAGGTCTGGTTGTCGTGAGATAATTCAAACTACCCACCATCTGTCTATACATAGTGCCATTCACCTCCTTCGAACCATCAACACAAGAAATTTTCACATTCTGCTGCATGGGAGCAATAGAAGACTTACACTAATCCATTTTAAATATCTTAAGTACTTCTCTGACATACTTACTCTGACAAACAAAAGTTTGGCCTTCATTTCTCCAAACTTCAAGACCTAGGCAGTAATGTAGCTCACCAAGATCTTTCATATCAAAAACTTGTGACAACTACTCCTTGATTTCATCAATCAATTTCCCTGCATTTCATGTAATTATCAAATCATCAACATGTAAGGAAATCAATACTATATACCTGTTGGTTGTGGAGCCTGATTATCTTCCAAATTCAAAGGTCTTTGTTTTCATCCATGTTTATACCCCATGAAGACTTTACACCCCAGAAGAATGTACACTCTTCCACATGGGGGATTGCAGAGGGGGGTTACCCCCTCTGCGGGGTCTGGGGGAAAAGCCCTTGAAGGAAAAATTATCTTGTAAATATATATTGTAATTTCATTGTAAATCTGGATTGGTCCTTATAAGGTCGCAGATCTAACGGTATAAATTATGTTAGGGTTTTTTTCCCTAGAAGGCAACCCTCGATTATGGGGGAAATGTATTTGTGGCTATGCATTATGTAGAATATTGTATTCTGAGATGAGAGACCGTGAGAGAAAGAAGAGGAAGTTACAGTGGGTTTGTTGTAGGTTGTATCCCTTCATATGCTGGATAATAATAAAGGAAGGACCTGACAATTTATTTGGTGGACGTAGCCCACACTGGGTGAACCACGTATATCTGTGTCTCTATTGTATTGTGTATCTTCTGTATTTTATTTCTGCATTTGTTTATTTTATTTCTTTACGATCCTGTTTTTCTAACAACTGGTATCAGAGCGAAAGGTAACTTGTAGGAAAGAAGGGTTCCTGGTTCGAGTGGGAGAAATGTCGGAAGATGGAAAGCTTAGGGTCAAAACATTTAATGGCCAAAACTACCAGTTATGGAATATGCATATAGAAGATTATTTATATCAGAAGGATCTATTCCTACCATTGGGCGGAGTAGAAAAGAAGTCGACGACTATGAAAGACGAAGAATTAGAGATTCTTGACAGAAAGGCTCTAGAAACGATATGGCTGAGCCTGGTAGCGTTGGTGGCTTTCAATATTTCGAAAGAAAAGACAACAAAAGGTTTGATGGATGCATTGGCTAAATTGTATGAAAAACCCTCAGCGTCCAATAAGGTATTTCTAATGAAGAGATTATTTAATATGAAGATGTCAGAACGTGGGTCTGTTGCACATCATTTTAATGAATTTAATATGGTTAATAATCAACTAAGGTTTGTAAAAGTGGACTTTGATGATGACGTCAGGGATCTTCTAATCTTGTGCTCATTGCCAGAAAGATGGAATGGCTTGGTCATGGCCGTAAGTAACTCTGTCTCTGGTTCAAATACTTTAAAATTTGATGATGTTGTTGGTGTTATCCTTAGTGAGGAAATGCGATGGAAAAGCACAGGTGAGACATCAGGTAATGCATTGAACATGGAGAACAGGGGAAGACAAAAGGATAGATGAAAGTGCCTAGGGAACCGTGGGAATTATAGCAAGGGCAGATCCAAATCCAGACTTGGAAATATAGAGTGCTAAAATTGTGGGAAGAAAGGACATCTGAAGAAAGACTGTAGAGCTCCAAAGAAACAAAGAGATGGACAACATGAGAGAAATGAGGAAGAAAATGTAACAAGTGATGTGTTACAAGATGCTTTGATTCTTTCTGTAGATAATATTTTTGAGTCTTGGGTGGTAGATTCAGGGGCTTCATTTCATGCCACACCCCATAGGAAACATTCTCTAGATTATGTTCAAGGTGATTTTGGATAGGTTCATTTGGGTGATGATGCACCATGCAAAATTGTTGGAATGGGAAAGGTAAAAATAAAGCAAAGAAATGGATACCAATGGTTGTTGAAAGAGATAAGACATGTTCCAGATCTAAGGAAAAATCTAATTTCAACATGACAGTTGGAAAGTGAAGGTTGTATATCCATATTTACAGATAAGATGTGGAAGGTCATCAAAGGATCATTGGTGATAGCAAAATGAGAGAAGGTAGGTACATTTTGTTTATGTACTGGTAGTACTAACTCTTCTATCTCTTTAGCTTCTACAGGAGTGGATACATCACTGTGGCATCATAGGCTTGGACACATGAGTGAGAAGGGAATGCAGATACTTCACAAAAGAAATTTGTTTCCAGATATTAAACAAATTGATTTGGACTTCTGTGAACATTGTGTTTATGGAAAACAAAAGAGAGTCAAATTTCTTAGAGTCAGAAAAGAAAAGAAGAGTGAAATATTAGAGCTTGTACATACAGATGTATGGAGACCAACTCAGGTATCATCTCTTGGTGGCTCTTGTTACTATGTTACTTTTATTGATGATGCAACTAGAAAAACTTGGGTTTATTGCATTCGACAAAAATCTAATGTTTTTGATACTTTTAAGAAATGAAAAGATTTGGTTGAGAATGAGACACGAAAAAAGTTGAAGTGTCTCAGATCAGATAATGGAGGTGAATATTGCAGCAAGGAGTTTTATGATTACTGTTCATACCATGGGATTCATAGAGAGAAGACAGTTCCAATAACACCACAAGAAAATGGTGTGTCAGAAAGGATGAACATGACAATCATGGAGCGTGCAAGGAGTATGAGATTGCATGTTGGTTTGCCCTTACAATTCTGGGTAGATGTTGTAGATACTACTGTTTACTTAATAAACAGAGGACCTTCAAGCTCTTTGGATGGTATAATTCCAGAGGAGGCATGGACAGAAAAAAAGGTAAACTATTCTTTTTTGAGGACTTTCGGTTGTGAAGCATTTGTCCATATTGATAAAGAGAATAGAACAAAGCTTGAGGCAAAATCCAAGAAGTGTACCTTTATTGGATATGGTGTTAATGATTTTGGTTATCGCTTGTGGGATTATGAAAATAAAAAAATCATTAGGAGTAGAGATGTCATATTCAATGAGAAGGTCATGTATAAAGATCAGTTACAGGGAAAGAAATAGGAAAAAGAAAAACAAGAATACACAGTGCTTGATGAGATCACTGGAAAAAAAAATCCAAAGGAACCAGAAAATCAAAATGGAAAACAGTAGGAGAAACATGTACCTCAAACTCGTGCAAGTATATTTATAATATCTACCAGGTTAAGTATACCCCCTGAACGATACTCTCATTCATTGAATTATTTATTGTTGACTGATTCTGGTGAACCAGAATGTTATGAAGATGCAATGTAGGTAGACACCAAAAAGAAGTGGGAGCAAGGGATGAAGGAGGAAATGGATTCCTTGGTAAATAATCAGACTTGGGACTTGGTTCAGTTGCCTACATGAAAAAGTGCATTGCAGAATAAATGGGTTTACAAGTTGAAGGAAGAAGATGGAGGAGAAAAGTGGTACAAGGCTAGACTTGTTGTAAAGGGGTTTGCACAAAAGAAAGGTATATATTTTGATGAAATATTTTCTCCTGTTGTTAAAATGACTTCAATTAGGACTATTTTGAGTCTCGTGGTAGTAGAATATTTTCATCTTGAACAATTATATGTAAAAACAATTTTTTTCCATGGGAATTTGGAGGAAGATATTTATATGCAGCAACCACAGGGGTATGAGGTCAAAGGGAAGGAGAATTTGGTATGCAGGTTGAAGAAGAGCTTGTATGGCCTAAAGCAAGCTCCAAGGTAGTGGTATTTGAAGTTTGACAGGTTTATGACAGAACAAGTTTATAGTAGATGTCATTCTGATCACTGTGTTTATTTTAAAAGGCTAGAAAATGGAAGCTGTATTATCTTGCTATTGTATCTAGATGACATGCTTGTTGCAGGGTCTAATATTCAAGATATAAATGTGTTCAAGAATAAATTATCTAATTCATTTGCGATGAAGGATTTGGGTGTTGCAAAGAAAATCCTTGGTTTGATAATAACAAGAGACAGGAAAAATCGCAAATTGACATTGTCTCAGGGTGAGTACTTAGAGAAGGTGTTGGAGAGGTTTAGAATGTAGAATGCAAAACCAGTTAGTACACCTTTAGCCAACCATTTCAAATTAACTAAGGAAATGTGTCCCAAGACACAGGAGGAGATAGAATACATGTCCATGGTCCCTTATTCATCAACAACTAGCAGCTTGATGTATGCAATGGTTTTCACAAGACCAGATATTGCACATGGAGTGGGAGTTGTGAGAAAGTATATGAACAATCCAGGTAAAGAACATTGGGAGGCAGTAAAGTGGATTCTTATGTATTTGAGAGGTAATTCTACTCATGCATTATGTTTTGGAGGTTCAAACACTTTTCTACAGGGATATGTTGATTCAGATATGGCAGGTGATAAAGACAACATGAGGAGCACCACAGGGTATGCTTTTACTATAGGTGGAACAATAGTAAGTTGGATTTCGAAACTGCAAAAGGTTGTTGCACTTTCAACAACAAAGATAGAGCATGTTGCTGCTATAGAGGCTAGTAAAGAGATGATTTGGTTACAGAGGTTTATGGAGGAATTGGGAAAGAAGCAGGAGAATAGCACGTTGTACTGTGACAATGAGAGTGCCATTCATCTTGCAAGGAAATAATCCTTCCATTCGAAGACTAAGCATATACATCTGAGGTACCATTTCATACGATCCATCTTGGAAGATGGACATTTGAAGTTGGAAAAGATACACACTAGCCAGAATCCTGCAGACATGTTAACAAAGGGAGTAACCAGGGAGAAACTGAGTTCTTGCTCAGTTTTAGTTGGTATTCAAGCATGAAGATGAATATGATAAATTTTCTAGTTCCAAGAAGGTTCATAGTCCAACAGATACAACATCGGTGGAGTTGTTGAGATCAGTCTCCAAGTGGGAGATTGTTGGTTGTGGAGCCTGATTATCTTCCAGATTCAAAGGTCTTTGTTTTCAGCCATGTTTATACCCCATGAATACTTTACACCCAAGAATAATGTACACACTTCCACATGGGGGAGTGCAGAGAGGGGTTCAGGGGCGAAGCCCCCGAAGGAAAAATTGCCTTGTAAATGTATATTGTAATTTCATTGTAAATCTGTACTGTTCATTATAAGGTCGTAGATCTAACGATAGAAATTAGGTTAAGGTTTTTTTCCCTAGAAGGCAACCCTCTGTTATGAGGGAAATGTATTTGTGGCTATGCATTATGTATAATATTGTATTATGAGACAAGAGACTGTGAGAGAAAGAAGATGAAGTTACAGCGGGTTTGTTGTAGGTTGTATCCCTTCATATGATGGATAATAATAAAGGAAGGACCTGGCAATTTCTTTGGTGGGCATAGCCCACACTGGGTGAACCATGTATATCTGTGTCTCTATTGTATTGTGTATCTTCTGTATTTTATTTTTGCATTTGTTTTATTTTATTGCTCCACGATTCTATTTTTCTAACAATACCCTTGCTCATCAAATTTAGTATACAGATTTGGATCACTTTTGCTCCTCATAAAACCATGTTGAATAAAGAAAGAGTCTATCTTCTCATACCATGACCTAGGTGCCTATTTTAGTCCATACAATGCTTTCTTTAACTTACACACTAAGTGTTCTTGCCCATGTTCCACAAACCCTTCAGGTTGATTAAGGTAAACCTCCTTCTTTAACTCACCATTCAAAAATGAAGATTTAATATCTAATTGGTGCAACTTCCAATGGTACTTTGTAGCTAAAGCAATTGACAATCTGATAGTATTCAATTTAGCTACTGGTGCAAATGTTTCAGCATAATCAATACCTTCTGTTTGTGAATACCCCTTTGCAACCAATCTAGCCTTATATTTGTCTATACTACCATCTGATTTAAACTTGGGTTTGTATATCCATTTGCATCCAATGGGATTTTTATGTTTAGACAATTCAGTCAATTCCCAAGTATTGTTTTTCATTATAGATTCATATTCTTCCTCCATTGCATTTCACCATTCATCATGTTCATTTGCTTCATTAAAAATCAAGGTTTCTATGACATTTTAAATGTTACTCATTAGGGCATAGTCTCTATACCTCTCAGGGAGCCGAACCTGTTGTGAATATCTTCTCAACTGATTATCTTCCTCCCTAGTTTGTGAAGATCTGTCTTCACCTCTAGGTGAACTATGACTGCTTGAAGTGTCCATATCACTGATTCCTTCTTCTTCTTGTTGTTGTTGTTGTGGCTGCGGTTGTGGATGCTACTGTGGTGGCTGCTGCTGCTTCTACTCTTCTTTAACTCCTTCATCAAGAAGTCTATGCCATTCCTCATGACTGTTGTCGTCATGATTTCCTTCTTCCTGCTCATGGAAAAGTACATCTCTTCTTGCAAATACTTTGTGAGTAGATGGATCAAACAGTTTGTATGATTTGAATTCAGAACAATACCCAATGAAAATACATTTAATGACTTTAACATCCAATTTCTTCCTATTCTCCTTTGGAATATGTGTAAAAGACTTACACACAATTACTTTCAAATTATGAACTGCTGGTTTGGAACCATACAAGGCTTCAAAAGGAGTAACATTATCAAGACACCTTGTTGGACTTCTATTCTTTAAATAAACTGCAGTATTTATGGCTTCATCCGAAAATGAATTTGAGAGATTCTTATCTTTCATCATACTGCGTGCACACTCTACCATAGTTCTTTTTTTTTCCTTTCATCAATTTCGTTTTGCTGTGGAGTGTGAGGTACTGTAAACTATTTTACTATTCCACGATCTTTGCAATATTTGTTGAAGTCCCCTGATTTATATTCTCCCCCTTGATCTAAACGGAGGATTTTGATGGATTTTCCTGTCTACTTTTCCACCATGGTTTTGAATTCCTTAAGGTAATCCAAAACATCACTTTTTATTCTAAGGAAATAAACCCATGTGTATCTCGTGCAATCATCAATAAATAACAAAAAGTAAAATGAACCTCCTAAAGACCTAGTCTGCATAGGCCCGCAAACATCAGTATGCATAAGATCTAACACATATCTCTTTTTCTTATCAAGATTAAATGGGAATTCATCTCTGTGCATCTTTCCTAATGCACATCCATCACAAGCAACATTCTCATTCTTTAACATGAGAAGTCCTTCAACCATATTATTTTTCTATAATAACAATAAATTAGGATGATTGATGTGCCCATACCTTTGATGCCAAAGAATATCTATTGGCATAGTTGCAGAAGTTAGTGTGTGATGTGATTTGTTGGTAACATCAAGTTTGTATAGGCCTCCTGCTCTGACTCCCGTTGCAACAATTTTTAATTGGTCCAACATATCCTTCACTATGCAATAGTTCTTGAAGAATTCAACCTTCAAGTTCCGATCTATGATGGTGGACACATAGATCAAATTTTTCTTTATCCCTGGTACATACACAAAATTCCGAATGTGACGAATAATACCATTCGACAATGTCATAAGAATGTCTCCATATACCTTGATCTGATGAGCGCAATCATCTCCAAGATATATGCTGGCACCATTATGTGTTTCTTTAAAATTACCATACCAGTTCTTATTACAAGTCATATGTACTGATGCTATGGAATCCACAAACTAGGCATCAATATCATCCATTTCAGCAGATAAAGCAGCGTTAGACACAAACAGCCTAAGATCATGTGAAACAAAATTTGGGGGTTCATCAATATCATCACTAGCAATAAACAATCTCAGATCACGATTTGAATATTTTTCTGCATAATGACTTGAATGTGTTCTAGGTTTATTCCTAGCCTCATCACTCTTCTTCTTATGAAAGTCTTTAACAATATGTCCACGTCGACCACAATAAAAACAACTCTTTGCCTCATTCCTGTTAGATTTCATACCTTGATTCGACCTTGGGGATTGTCTTCTCTTCAATGAACTGCCTCTCTTCCATGAATTGCCTCCTCTGCCTCTTTCTCTTGATCTCCCTCTCGTAGATATCTTATTTGAACACAATGCCAAATATTTATTCCGAGGCTTCGGATTCACACGCCTCTCTTCCTCTTGCAGTAAAATACCTATCAGTTCTTCAAACGTAGGAGGTTTCTCCCTTGCTGCGAGACCTGTTATGAACATCTGATAATCTTCTAGCATACCATTTAAGGTAATAGTGACCAGATCAGTGTTGGAAACAATTTTTCCTATATTTACTAGAATGTCTTTCACCTCTTTAATACGACCCAAAAATGAACTAACAAATTCATTTCCATCCATCTTAATGCCTAGCAATTTAGTTTTTAGGAAAAAAATGCGATTTGTGTTGCTAGTTTCATACAATGATTTAAGCGTTGTCCATGTTTTAGCAGAAGTGTTAGCTTCTCTAATATGTGGAATTATGCTATCTTTAACAGACATGTGCAACAATACCTTTTCCTTGTTTTCACACTTCTCCCAATCTTAGATCTGTGTTGTTGTCGCATGAGCAGCCGCATCAGGTTTCGCTTCAGTGCCCTTCACAATGGTCCAGACACCATAGCCTTTTATGAGCATCTTCATCTTGAATTTCCAGTTAATGAAATTTGAGCCATCTAATTTTTTGGCTTCATTGAGGTAGGTCTTCGCCAGAGGATTCACCATCTCTGCAAGATATTCTCTGCAAGGGAATCACCGAGGATATGAAACTTTCTATCGCTTTTCCTTCAGATATCACCAATCTGTCTCTACCTTGGATCTTTTATGGATCTCCTGATCAAATGCACTTCATATTTTCTCAACCTCTTCGATATCCAGTTAGAATTGTAGATTCAAATATGTTTTACTCTCTTACAAAAAATATCCACTTTTAAATCAATATCCATCCATTAAACTATGATCCTTCATTTGCAGAAGAAATTGTGACATGCACACATATATCCACTTGAATAAACTTTAGACCTCACTCAATAAAGTTTATACCACTTTAATAAAAGACAAGTTTATACCTCAAAAACATCTCCACTTTTATGATCTTTCAATAAAGTGATCTAAAAATTTTAACTCCTTCACGATTTAACTCCTTTATATTTAGTCGGTTACAACAAACCACAGACAACTAGAATCTACAGACAGTGAAGTAGAGTTCAACTACGAACTGACTCTTACTCCATTATTTCAACTCATGCAAACGCATGCAAATCACACTCATGCATGCATGCAAATAATGTCACTCTTATTCAATGCTCCAAAAAGAAACAAAACTCATGCAAACCTTAACACCAAAAAACAATTCGCGCGACCTCCCTCAAGAACCCACACATGCACTAGATTTGATTATGCATGCTTCAACCTCATGCAACAAAGTTTCTTACACTCCAGTGGTGATTCACGGATCCGCTTTCCCATGAGAAAACTGGTCAAATGATTTCCACAAGTCCATGCGACCTCCTCTAATCCTCGCGGCCTTCACGATTTTATTTAACCTCACGGATCTGCCTCAAACAACTCACGCTCAAGACAAAAATGGTCGGCGCTCCTTGTAGAGTGAGAGGGTAGTGCTAGCGCTCTTGCATAATGGAGATGGGGGCGCTGGTCAGACTTAACAACGCTCTCTGCATGTGGAAGGGGGAGCGCCGACGCTCAGTGCTCTTGAATGCATACAGAGGGAGCACGAGGATCCTAAATTTTTCAATTTTATAAGTATGAGGGCGTCGACGCTCTCTAACAATGTATAGGGGAGCGTTGGTGATTTTTCAAAATCAATTCGAGATCGGATCTCTCCTTAGAGAGCCAGATCTCTCGGATCTCTAATTCGCTCTAATACCAACTTAGAATTAGGCAAAACAACTCATAGGTGAGGCTACGCTCACAATATATATATTTCAATAAAGACTAATTACATCATTATATAGGAAACAACTCTACTTAGTCGGTTACAACAAACCACAGACAACTAGACTCTATAGACAATGAAGTAGAGTTCAATTACAAACTGACTCTTGCAACTCACTCTTACTCCATTATTTCCAAGTCAGGTGTTTGGCATAATTTGCATAAAACATCTTGATTCTACGACCTTGATCAAAGAATGACGTTCTCTAAACGTTCTACCTTTTGGGGTTTTTTGTCGAAATCCGGTGATGTAAATTTGGACAAAATTGCTATTTTTTGTTGTTTAAATTGCATTTTTGAATGCATAAATGGATTCATGTGATGAAAAACCCCTGGGAAACTCATCGTCACTTTTCTCGTGGTTTCATATTCAGTGGAAACCATTATCAAATGACTAGAAAATAGCCAAAAGGTAAAACCTTTAGACTAAACTGATAATATTATGTATTGTTTAATGAAAATATCCTCTAGATGATGGAGATATGTGATTGAAAAACAAAGAAATAAGGATATGTGGACACATGATGTGACAGGTGGTATTGATGTTAGATGGTATTGGTTGACAATTTTTGGGTTGTTGACAGGTTGTAGACAAAAACTCTTTCTATCTTCCTATGTACATTCCTTCAACATAACTAACTATTATCTAATACTTAATACAAATGTAACTATAATTTGTATTAACTATTATTATATCTATTAAAAATGCCCAATTACAAATTAAATTAACTATTATCTAATATATAATAATTTCTTCCCACACAACACAATTAATTTAATTGTACATGTAGTACCATTTCTTGCAACATTAATACCTACATTAATTTCTTGCAGCATTAATACCTAGATTAAATTTGGCTTTTACTACTTTATCGTTTTTTCAATATTGATTATATTTATTATTTTTCCTTTTCATATTTTTTTAATTTCTAACATTCAATTTTATATTCGTGAATTTTTCCTCAAAACTTAACTTGCATAGCTTTACCCCCTCTACCCACACAATTTAGGGTTTTTTCATAATGATATGGGAAGAGTGGTGTGTCTTTTCCTTCTCCAAGGCCACATTACATTATAAGACCAAGGCCACATTACATTATAAGACCTTGAACCTATGGTATGAAAAATATAATTTGGAGAAAAAAAGACAAATTTCTCTTTGTTTGTGAATTTTTTTGTCTTTCTAAGCAAACAAATGGAACCTATGGCATGAAAAATATAATTTGGAGAAAAAAAGACAAATTTCTCTTTGTTTGTGGTTTTTGACTTTCCAAGCAAACAAATGCAATTAATTTCATGTTAACTTCCATTTACATGTTTTTGGATATAGTCATGGTAGAGGAGGATGAGGCATTTTATGTTACTAGTTTCAAAAATTATTTGTAAGAAACCATAAACTCCCGAATGTAATAGATGTAATAGTTTAGGTTGAACAGACCATTCATACTAGGTTTTGCTCTATGAATTGGCTTTAAGTTTAATGTGGGAGATAGATTTTACAAGTTTTAGATAATTATGTGCATTATTACTACCTATTACATGAAGCATGAGAAATAATCATGTACGAAACCTCTATGCTTGAGAAGTTACAGTGCATATGAACAATATGAAGATGGCTAACTTACATGATGTTATGTGATGATTGATTTGATCCTACAAATATTGATGCACAGACAAACTTAAAAATGAAACATGACATTATCCATAGTTGGATTAGTTTAGATAATGATTCAAGTGTTGATATTATGGTAGTTGTGGGAGGTATTAATCTCCATGTGTAACCTTTGACAAGACTAGAATATTTCGAGAATCAAGAGAAACCCTAAAATGTTGGATAATAATCCTAGAAGACAAGTCAGAGAAAATATTTAATATTGAGTTATTAGCCTCCAGAAAGAGAAGTTGGCCTAGTCAAGTGATATAGAGCAGTGTAAATAGATGGCGCTAGAGCTCATTTGACACTCTTACTCTCACAATTGCATAAGACTAGTAGTGCACAAGTTTGGAGAGGGAGTGAAGTTGCAGTTGCTGCAACTAGGATTTTGGATTTTGGTTGTACATTCTCTTGGTTATGGTTAAGACTTTTTGCTTGGTCTTTGATTATTCTTTCTTGGTGTGCTAGCCTTGGAGAAAGGTCCACTACCTTGGTTATCTATTGGTCTACTTTCAGAATTATTTTGTCTGTCAAGGTTAAGGTGCTCGGGGGTGGCCTTTGTGCCTATGGTTGGGTGACAATATTGCTATATTGTCTATGTAAAAAAAAGCACATCTCTTTGTTTCTAACAGATTATGGGCCCACACTATCTTCAGACAATATAACTACTGGAAGATAGATTGGGAAGTTAATTGTTAAGGTCATTATGGCACCGGTTACAACTGCAACTAGGTTTTCTGATTATGCAGATGCAACAAACCCTAACCCTTGTATTTAGGCACCTATGATGAAATGTTTTACCTAATTCCTTGACATCATAGTGCGCCCTAGACTAGTGCACCTCTTGGTACTCTCAGCTAGCAAAAATGTCAGGTTTGAATTTTTGGTCAAAGTCAAATTCAAAGGTTGACTGGTCAAAGTAAAAGTAAAAGGTTGACTTCTCGTCAAATTGATTTTGTAGTCAAAGTTGAAATTTTAGAGTTTCTAGCTTGTTCTAATCATTGAATATTGTGATTGAGTTTCTAATCTCTTCTTGTCAAGATGGTATCTAGTTTCAGATTGGAAGACAAGTTGGATGATGCTAGAAGACTTCAAAGGTATGCACTTGTATATGATATTCAAGTTATATCATCTAGAAAAACGTAAGTGTGTTTGTAGGAAAAGTATTAGAGACCTTTTCCAAGGTGTAATCTTGGATTCAATGCATTCATAGGAACAAGTGCACCCTCCAAAATAGTTGAGGCTTCAGGTTCCAGGTTTGATTAAATTGTTAAGGTTCAAATTTGTGTATATCAAGGGTGATAGTTGCTACATTACAAATTGTGAAAAAAATATTTGAAAGACTCTATTAATGGTAGGTGCAATAAATACTTGAATGCATATGCATACCATTGATACAGATGATTATTTTACTTGTTTACAAGATGAACTAACATCTCCTCTAGATAGATATTTTTGTTTTCTCTTGTTGTTCTTGTTTTGGGAAGGTACCATTGTGAAATATGTTTGATGAACAATCCTTGTAGAAACTGTCATAGAAGAAGTTTATAAAGATGACACAACTTCCAGATGGGAAACAATCAAAATAGATAGAAACAAACTTAAAGAGACCCAGAGGAGTTAGACTCGAAGGAAGTCACAAATCAAAAGGAAACTAGAACATGCTTGTGACAATTTATAGAAAGAAAAGAGAGATGCAACAAACACAAGCATGGACTCTCTCAGATGGAGGGAGATGATCAAAAAATCCCAAAAGAAGAGCATGCATATTGCTCATTCATGCAAGAAGCCAGGATTAGGAGGGAGATAATCCCTAAAGATATGATCCATTGAAGAAGAATATGTAAAGACTATGAAGTATCTACCCATGTTCTTCATTGGAAGTAGCAACCATGATAAGAAACACGTGTTCAATTTGACTCTAGAAGAAGTCTTCTTCGAAAATAAGCCTTGAATATCCTTGGTTGTCCATCTACATTTATGGTCCTATGACAGAAGGTTGGAGCGTTCATGAAAGAAGGGAATGTAATCTACAGAAGATACAATGGACTCCAACATTGAAGACAAACATGAGGAAGAACATGAAGATTCCAAGAAATAAATAAAAGTCAGAACAACCAATTGAACTAATTTTAACCCACTAGAAGTAGTCAAGCAAAAGGAATGGACGGAAGCCGTGATGAAGAACAATGTATGTGAGGAATTGTGAAAAATAATTAAGCATTGATAGATACAAGGAGAGACTCAGGGCTAGAGGGTTCTCCCAGAAGGAGAGAGAAGACTATGATGAAAACTTGTTCTAGTAACCAAATATACCTCTACCTGAGCCATTATATGTCTTGCATATCCATGGGTTGGAGTTTACATCAGATGAATGTAAAGACTGTTCTTCTCAACAGAGTAATTGAAGAAGAAGCGTATGTAAAGTGACCTCAAAGTTTTGAGGTATACCAGAAAGAGACCCTTGTATGCAGATGGAAGAAGACCTTGTATGGATTCAATAAAAATTGGTGCAGAGCCTCTCATGTACAATAGAAGCATGGTGAAAACTTCATATGACAGAGGAAGTATATTAAAATGGTTCTTTAGAATTTCGGGATGATGGATTGAAAATCCATGAAAAACTCCCATGATGACAGATTTGAAGAAGTTGAGAGACTTTAATCTAGTAGACCCATCTGTGTATTTACAATTGATTGGATCGTTAATGTATTTGGGGAATACTTAGTCAGATATTTTTTGCATGGGACGCTTAAGTTATGATATACAACTGCATGGATTTATCGATTCAGATTGGGCAGGGATTGCAGATGACAGAATAAGTTCTACTTGGATATGTTTCAGTTTGAGTTTTGCCACGATGTCATGGGATTGTAGGAAATCGAAGTCTGATGCACTCAACACTGCAGAAGCAGAGTATATTGCAGTTTGTGATGATTGTATGAAAGTAGTGTGGCCCTGTAAGTTGGTTTATAGACTCTCTGATCAGGTGCTAGATTCAACTGTGATATACTGTGATGATTAGAGCTGTGTGAAGCTTCCAGAGAACCCAATGTTCCATGACATGTCATAGCACTTTGAGATCAAGCATTATTTTCTTTGTGATAAAATCTAGAGGGGAGAAGTGGTTCTCCAGTATATCTCCACAGATGAGAAAATAACAAATATTTTGGTAAAGCCTCTGTCCAAGATGAAAAGTTTATGTACTTAAGGGACAAGTTGGGGCTTGTGGAGACGACTTCCTTATTGAAAATTAAGTGATTAATCCTAGGTTGGGAGGGAGCACTGATATGATATTGGTTTATGAACCGTCATTTTCCAGTTCATAAAATGGTCCAGGTTGGGCAGTTCCTTTCCAGTCCATAAAGTGGTTCAATATTTCTGACGAACAATCATTTTCCAGTTCGGAAAATGGTCTAGATCAGACAGTCATTTTCGTAATGAAAATGGTCCGATAGATTGCTGATGTACTATAGACAATGATTCCCCTTGTGGCCAATGTGGGTGAATGGTATAGGATAGTAATTTTTCTTGGCAATCACTCTGAGTAGTGGTCAAGTAGAATGGTCTGCGTCACCGGGAAATCATTCTTTCAACGTTCACAGTTGTGAGCAGTTTCGAAGAATGGTCCATTTTGGATGTTGGTGCAGGACAATCATTTCCTTAGGAAATGGTTTGGATAGTCATTCCCTAGGGTAGACTCATTCTCTCCAAGTTGCACTGTGATTAGTGCTGGAAGAATGTCCAAGTTAGGTGAATGGTCTAGGTTCAACAATCAAGGACAAGAATTCCCTAGGGAAGACTCATTCTCTCTAGGTTGCACTCTGATTAGCGCCAGATGAATGTACAAGTTAGGTGAATGGTCCAGGTTCAATAATTAAAGAAAATTATTCTTCTATTCTTGGAAAGAATAGTCTAGATAGCCCATGGTTGATTTTTTACTTTCTGTGGGTAGATGCTTTTCCAGATCTCACAGATGTGAGTGGAAGAATGGTCCATATGAATCAGTTTGTATCATGATATTGTTATGTAGGTTGATATCATATGATATGATTGTTGTGGAGACTGGATGTGTTCCACTGGTTGTGACTATGTGTCATTGGTTAGTAGTCGTTTTCTACTTGGTGTGGTTGTGTACCACTGGATAGTAGTTGTGTACTAATATGGATAGACACAATTGTTTTCTATTGGATGGCATTGTTCTGATTGCCATGGAGAGTACCAATAGTGTTGGAGATGATTTCCAGCTAGATGGATAGTCAGTGTGTTGATGTACATACATTCTCTAAGAGAATAATGGTCTAGGAAGGACAAATTTCTAGTGGACAGACATCCTTCCTATGGAGGATGGTCCAGATTGAAATATTGTTGGTGGACAGACATTCTACCTATGGATAATGGTTCAGGTTGAAATATTATTGATGTACCATGGAAAACTATTCTTGTAGGACGTATGTCTGGAATACAAAAATGGTTCATATCCTTGAGTTCATAGTAGTGACCAGAGTGGAGAGAATGGTACAAGACAAATATTTTCCCCGAGTTCAGAGTAGTGGCTGGAGGGAAAATGGTCCAGGAAAAACATTCTTCTAGGTCGTGTGGTTGGATTAGAGGAATAGTCCTTGTATCCCATGGAATGGATTTCGACATCTATTGGAACAATTATTCTTCTAGGACATATGTCCAGATTAGAAGAATGTTTCTTATATCACTCTGTGGAGTGAGTGACTTATTCAACATCATGACCGATTACTCATATGGAGTATGGATTCGAGAGATGATTCAATTGATGCTATCATATGATACTGATAATGATGATGTTGCTCGTGAGTTGATCTACGTTATCATAAGATATCATGTGTGGATATGATGATGCTACCAGTTAAATGGTCTGTTTATGCTCAATGCCATTTCATTTAAGACCTCCCTAGATAGGAGGGAGATTTTATAGTATGGTAGCTACGATAGGTATTAACCTCCATGTGTAACCTTTGACAAGACTAGAATATTTTGGGAAGCAAGAGAAACCCTAAAACGTTGGATAATAACCCTAGAAGTCAAGTCAACTCAAGAGAATATTTAATATTGAGTTATTAGCCTCCAAAAAGAGAAGTAGGCCCAGTCAAGTGAAATAGAGAAATATAAATAGAGGGCGTTAAATCTCATTTGACACTCTTACTCTCACAACTGCATAAGACTAATAGTGCACAAGTTTGGAGAGGGAGTGCATCTATAACTGTTGTAACTGAGATTTTGGATTTTGGTTGGACTTTCTCTTGGTTATGGTTTGAAATTTCTTCTTTGTCTTTGGTTATTCTTGCTTGGTGCGCTATCCTTGGAGAAAGGTGTGCTACCTTGGTTGGCTATTAGTCTGCTTCCAGAATTATTCTATCTATCAAGGTTAAGGTGCTCAGGGGTGGCCTTTGTGCCTATGGTTGGGTGACAATATTTCTATATTGTCTATGGAAAAACGATCACATCTCTTTATTTCTAACATAAAGTGTCTGAGAAAATCAGTAGGTTAGTTTATAGAGAAGGCCTATAAACTTGTATGATGTAAAAACTTGATATGATGTGGTCGAATGTAGGAACACTAGGCTTAACACATATTAAAATACATTGAGTGTAGCACACCCATTTTGGAACTCTGGGCTTACTCGCGCTCTGATACCCATTTGTACACACCATTTGTACAAAGCTAATACAGATATCATATATCCCATGCATTTAAACAATTAAACACATTTAACTCAGAGTAAAACATATCATTATTGCTATAATTAAACAATCCATAGCATTCCATATTAATTCATATACACAGTGGAAAACATGATAACATTTACAGTAGAGACATGATAAAATGTGATAAGACATAGTTAGACACTTATCTTGTAACAATGGTGGGATCCACCAACCAAATGCAGGCCTTCCACGAACCTCCCAGCCTTAGACCACACTTCTCATCAGCTCAGCAGTTGGTCACCCCCGAGCTGGGACTAAGATCCACCCCAAGGCAAGGAATCTAGGCTCAGGCTGAGCTTACAGGGAAAACAGTCACACACAATCACAAGGATGAAATTCTCTCCCAGGAATCTCCCACGCTCACTGCCCACAGACCCTCATTCCCCACATGCCTGTTCCACCCCAGGAGAATGCACCTTCTCTGTCACCTGGACAGTCCTTCGTCTGCCAATCTCCCTTACCTTGGGTTACAGGAACAGACTGGACCGGAAGTCTCCGGGCTCTATGGCAGCTACAGTGTTCCTTCCAGGAGTTCTCTCCTTCCCCTGCGCACTCTCTCACCTGGAGGGAGTCGCTCATAGGCCAACAAGCCTCACGCAGTCTAGTACTGCGTAGTCTCAACAATCCCACGGGAAAATAGACACAGGCTTTCCAAAAACTGGTTCGACAATCACAGGATGGCTTCACAGTCACAGATTTGGAACAGGGAATGCTCACATAGGCTCGCTCAGCTTTCTCGAACAAGCAAAGAATCTTCCCCGAATTCAACACAGGCTTCTCATAGGCTGGGGTTACACGCACGAGATTTCTCAGAATCAGACACAGACATTTGAGTCACAGGGTCTCCCGAAGGTTCTCTACAAGAGTTGGGTTAGTCATACTGCTCAGAGCTCCGTACACGTTCAGACAATCCGGTGGAATGGGAATGTAACCTTCTCACGGCTCACCCTGGTCATTTTATTCACATGCACTAGGGTTGACACTTGTCACCCATGGAACTGCATGCGTTCCACCAACACACGTTCCTCCCACCATTTGGGAAATCACGCGTCCTTCCAAAAGGACTTAGGATAAAAACATATGATGCACATATCTTTTGGAATAATATTAAAATATTATTCCCAGGCTTAAGCCCCCCTAGGCTCAACACTTAGCCCCTTTCCCACCTTTCAGCCCCTAATTCCTTGCCCACTCTGTGGATGCTCAGTCCCCCTTCACTCATTCATCATGGTCAGTCTGCACCTAGTGGTGTTTATATTTTATTAAATGTTCTGCATACATACAAGTACAACAACATGCTCCTGGCCTTCAACACTTAGGCTCCCTGGCCTAACAACACATAAGTCTCCAACTTATAAGAACTTGGCTCACCAGCCTATAAAACATAATCACAATTCCTTTCAGAACTTGGTTTACAGCGGGGCTCGACCTTGGGGACACTACAATTCCCCTCCCCTTATTTTTGCACTGTCCTCAGTGCAACTTACACTATCTCTGCAAGCCTTTCAAAATTTTCAAAAAGATGCGGGTACTCTGCCCGCATAACCTCTTCATGCTCCCATGTCGTGTCCTCAAGACCGTACCAGGTCCACTGGACCTTTACAATCTCTATAGCTTGATTCCGGAGCTGTTTGCTTTTCCTGTCCAATAGGCGCATAGGATGCACTTGCAGGACACCATCTGGTTCCACCTGAATCACAGTCCAATCGATAATATGATTAGCATCAGGTACATATTTCTTAAGAAATGAAACATGAAACACATTATGTACAGTCATAGATGCAAGTAATGCAAGCATGTATGCAACTAGCCCAATCCTTTCCAGGATCTCAAATGGCCCACAAAATCTTGCTGCCAACTTGGCGCAACTTCCCAACCTCAGGGAACTCCTGTTAGTTTTCACTTTCAGGAAAACATGATCACCCACTTTGAATTCTCTATGGGTTATGTTACTATCAACGTAACTTTTCTGCCTGTCCTGGGCAGCTTTTAAATTATGTTTAATTCTTATCATTTGGTCTTCCATCTCTTTGAGCAGTTCAGGCCCAACTACCACTCTATCAGCTGAATTATCCCAGCTCACTGGAGTGTTGCACTTTCTTCCATAAAGCGCTTCGAATGGGATCATCTTCAATGATGCATGATACCCATTATTGTAGGTGAATTCTACCAAATGCAGGTAGTCTTCCCACCTTGATGGTTTATCCATCACATACATTCTCAACATGCCTTCTATTACTCTGTTCACTCTCTCTGTCTGTCCATCAGACTTGGGATGATACGCTGTACTAAAGTTTAGATTCGTTCTGAATCCTTTGAACAATTCTTTCCAGAAATTCGAAGTGAAGTTCGGGTCCCTATCAGACACAATTGTCATTGGAATTCCATGCAAGCGTGCAACTTCTTTTAAGAAAATATCAGCAACATCTACTGCCTAGTGGGTGGTTTTTAGTGGAATAAAATGGGCAGCTTTAGTAAGCTTGTCCACCACCACCATGATTGAATCATGTTGCTTGCTTGTTCTAGGTAGTCCGATGATAAAATCCATTGTTACCACGTCCCATTTCCATTCAGGAATAGGTAAAGGCTGCAA
>ML805740.1:112269-132473 GCA_009831015.1 Picea engelmannii
CATTACTGCTATAATTAAACAATCCATAGCATTCCATATTAATTCGTATACACAACGGAAAACATGATAACATTTACAGTAGAGACATGATAAAATGTGATAAAACATAGTTAGACACTTATCTTGTAACAATGGTGGGATCCCCCAACCAAATGGAGGCCTTCCACGAACCTCCCAGCCTTAGACCACACTACTCATCAGCTCAGCAGTGGGTCACCCCCAAGCTGGGACTATGCTCCACCCCAAGGCAAGGAATCTAGGCTCAGGCTGAGGTTACAGGGAAAACAGTCACACATAACCACAAGGATGAAATTCTCTCCCAGGAATCTCCCATGCTCACTGCCCATAGACCCTCATTCCCTGCATGCCTGTTCCACCCCAGGAGAATGCACCTTCTCTGTCATCTGGACAGTCCTTCGACTGCCAATCTCCCTTACCTTGGGTTACAGGAACAGACTGGACCGGAAGTCTCCAGGCTCTATTGTTGTAGGAAAATATCCCTGCGGACAGGTAGATCGCCTCTAAGAGCTTGACCCTAACTCTAGACATAAAATTCTTAACATGGACACTGATTTCCTTTCAAATCTATCTAAACTAACATATGAGAAGGAAGGATGACAAAAGTACCTTTTTATCGACGTTTGTCCCTGCACACTCCTAGTTGCGCTTCGATCCTTATCTTCTCGCTGGACCCTGTGGACAAACAAGATACGACCACTTCATACTCTACTGATGTTAGCTTGAAAAAAAATCTATCAGTTAATGATAAGTTCATGCAACATTAGACAAAAACTAGAAAGAAATAGGCCAAGCGTGTCATATTGATGAGAATAACGACAACAATACTTACAATCGTAGATACGAATGCGACAGCTTCGTCGAGTCCTCTTCGTCTAACCCTTGCCTGAAAGGTCCACAACCTGGACAACAACAACTTCACTGATCACTCTCCTTTGTCTGACTGTGTATTTTCTCCAAGATCATAAGTTTCATACCAGCAGTTCTTCCCCCTTTCCACCATCATAGAGCCTACTTATATAGGTTAAGAGGAGCTTAACCTCTTGAGTTATCTTTAGAACAAGTTGGGAACTTCCTCCTCAGATCAGGGATCTCTTGATGAAACCAAGAATTCGAACAAAACTACCTCCTAATCTCAAAAGATCCTCTCCTTGTTCTCCTCAACGGGCCAACTACTGCCCCAAATTAGGCAGCGCTCCCTTAGAAGGGGCATCAGAGCGCTGGAGTGCTCCCTGGTAAGCTATGGATGGGTGCTAGTGCTCTCAAGATGAGAAGCGCTCCTACAGAGGGGGTAGGGGAGTGTTATAACGCTCCCTGAAGCATTATAGGGGAGCGCCAGCGCTCCTAGAGATGATATAGAGGAGCGTTCCCCCTCAGAACCTCTGTTTCAGAGCTCCTTTCAGGTGTCAAGAGTTATTTGACTTCAGTAAACCAATTATTCTCCTTCAAACCAAGCATATGAGATGTTTTAAGTGTCTCCTTAGTGTCTTCGGTATGGCAGTATGCTCAAACATCATTTGCGACACTTGCGACAGCTGTAAGAAAGATGCGACACTTACGACAATTGAGAGGAACATGCGACACTTATCCAGCTGAGTAAGTTTGACGTGTAATAGATTGCCCCCCAAAGTATGAAGTTAGAAGATGTCAATTGATGAATGAAATACTTTGTAGACGTCCAAGCAAGGGTATAGATTCGGAGAACCTGACGGAAGCTGCACACAAACATCCAACAAATATCATGACATATTTCAAAACCCAAGGCATGCATACCTATGCTTGGGTGATCAAGACTTAGCAGGATATGGCCGCCATAAAATACACTGCGGATCCATAATTGTATTGATAAAAAGGTATAGCCACCGAAGATACAATATGGATCTATACTTTGATGACTCGGACTGATCGTAGCCACGAAGAATACACAGTGGATCTACGAGATGACAAGACATAGCCACGACCAATACAAAGTGGATCTATGTGCCAGTGTATGTGTTCTTGTCCAATAAGAATTCCTTCGCAGCCCGGGTAAAGAATATATGAAAGTGATTACTCAACCCAGGGTCTTCTTACCAATCCCAATGCGGTACGATTCTAACCATGTGAATAGATGTCCTGATGTCGAACATGGCAGAAACCACTTGATTACCGGTCAATGGTGTGAAACGTTAACAAGTGCGAGGGAGATCACCATTAATGTCAATGATTCCCAAGGTATCTTAGTACATTCCAGTGAATGTGAATAGATGAGCTGAAGTCGAACACTCGTGGAATCATTCGATCAGAGGTCAATGATGTAAACCCACTGTCGAATGTGAGGAGGCCTGCCATTGAGGCATGCAGGTCCCAAAGTACTAACTGGTTTCTAAGTCTCATTCCCGGATAATGTGTTGAAGTTGACAGGAATAGACTCGTCGAGGGAGGGCCTTGATGTATCCCCCATCAACGACACGAAACAGACATAGAGATGTAATTGGTAGATCAAATGGACATGGACTGACACAGGTTTTGAGGCAAGATATTTGAGATGGATGACTCTCGAGGCAGATACTTCCCTTGAACACTGAGGCACAACATCAAAACATGACGTGGACCAAGACTATGCAGTGGATACTGTGACTTGCGTCGGGTGACCCAAAGGAGTGAAAGGAACTCGAGGATTGGCTCAGTGCAGAGGTTCAGCGGATTATGATGCATGTAGATGACAAGGTGCCGTGCTCAAGGGTGACTCTAAGACGTGCTGAATGATGTTCTCAAGAGACTGCTTGGCTTGCTCCTTTCAATTTTTCCCCCATCTAGATAGATGAGTACCTCTTTTTGGTTTAATGAGCTCGAGGAGGATAACACGTGCTCAATATAACTCACCTTCGGTAAGTTCCTCTTCCTTTGTTTAATGAACCGGAAGAAGTAAGGGTTCGGTCCCATATGGGTCTGTCGATGTGTGCTTTAACGAGTCCAAAGACAGAAAACTCGAAGGTTTTTCGGGATTATAGAGTTTGGAAAAACACTTAAAAGAGAACTCTCTCAGTTCCTTTTTCGTACAGTAGTCCAACGAGACCGAAAAAGGGTTAAACTATCGCTCGGAAGACACCCTTTCTGACCTTTTAACGAGCGTGAAAGGAAGCAAGGTCGCTCGACAATATTTTCATATTTAGAGAGTCTGAAAAGGGTTTAAAGGAGACTCCAGGGGGGTTCCTTTTTCGTGTGTTCGTATCCATACAGGTCCGAAAAAGAGATAAAAGTTTACCCGGTTACGTTCTCATATTGTCGAGCTCGAGAACGAACTAAGACTATGCTCATAAGTGTGACAAGGTGAATAATCCATCAAGACTGCCAGGAAACCTGCGATGCCAAAACTACAGACCAGGATTTAGTGGAGCCATTACATCATTAGAGAAACCCAAAAATGACCATACCTTATAAAAAATGAAAATTTATAAATAACAATCGATTGAGAATTCATTTACCATTTCATTTTGCAAGGATTTTTTGGAGTAGTGGAGAATCTTGTTTCGAAGCAAATCTTGTTTTTCTCGCTGCCGGAGCTATGATCCACCGTTTTGCTCGCCGTTTAGACCAGGTAGGTGTACACTCTTTCTCTTTCAATTGCATGGTTCCATATTCATTTTCATAGCATGATTTGTTTTAAAACACGAAGCCCTAAGTTGCCCCAATTGGAACCAAATCGGCCTCTTTTAAAAATTAATGAAAAAAGGGGAATTATTTTACAAAAAATGCTTTAAGGAAGGGTGGTTAGGATGTCAACACTCTTGTGATCAATTGGACATGTTGTTTTTAGTAAAAGAACTCATGAAAATATCTCCCCAAATGCCCACGCAGCCCCCAAAGTCGTTTTGCATTTTTAAAACGTTTTTATCATTATTTGACAAATATTAGAGGGCGTGGTGGTTTAAAAGAGTGAGTGGTTGCTTTTAGATGGTGTGGGCATTTTATTTCATGTTTTAAATTGCTTTTGAAAATCGCCGAAATTGTCAAAACGTGGAAATAACGAATTTCTTAATTTTTTTGTTTTGTAGGTAACTTCGACAATCATGATTGAATGGAAAGAGCGAGAACATCGGATGGATGACTTAGCCACCTTACGGAGTCCTCGTACGTGGGACGCTCTGCGAGATTGTGGCTTACTCAAGTTCTTCAAGTTACAAAAAATGAAGAGAGAGATCCTATTGCTCGAGTACATGATTGGCCTCTGGGATGTTGCGGAACAAGGGTTCCGAATCGGCACACAACTTTTGACCATCGAGTTAGAGGACGTGTACTTTTTGACTGGCCTCTCGAAAAGAGGGGTCCCCATATCTTTCACTGGGCAGCGAGCACTACCTGAACAAGTGGATGTGTATCTGGCACGCCACTGCATCCCAGGAGCAAGGTTGGTAGGGGGCAGGATCCCTATCAAGGATATTCGAGATTTGCCTCTCCGGTCTATATTATTCGCTATCACCAGCGTGATAGGCAGCACTAGCACCCATCTGGCATCGAGATCACAGGTGGCTTACGGTGTTCAGTGTTTGGAACCAACACTCTTCAACTAGAGTGCAACGTTCCTTCGAAATGTGAAGGAACAGATCTCACGGTGCAGGACTGGACAGAAGCAGTTCGGCTACGGTTCGTTTTTAGTCTCATTTTTTCTATAGCGCATCCCTCAGCTGCAGCCTCAGATAGCACTAACGGTATGACCAGTGGATGAGCCTAGGATGGAGAGGTGGACTAGTTTGTCTCCGAGGTTAGTTTTGGAGTCAGAGTTCCATTTCACTGGTGATTTCTTTGCCTGGCTGAGGTGGAAGTACCTTTGGATAGAGGACTTCCCTTATGACGATGTAGACTTCTGCGGGAGCATGGACTTGATTTTGTCTGCGAGGGAAGACTGGGATGAGTCAGGTAAGAGACTGAGCCATACCTTGTCTAGTTTTTGTTTTTAAGTTTTTGATGTATATATATTTTTTTTGGGGTATGTAAAAGAGTTTTAACAGATGTATTGTTTCCAATATGCAGACAAGGGAGCAGTGCACCCGATTGATATACCAATACCAGGACGTCGCGGAGGCATCCCGGTCACAACAGATCCGGTGGTACTAGTAGTAGGTCTCCGGGAGGTTGATAGAAACCTCCAAGGCCTTATGATGGGCATCCCTCCTTTGCGGAGGGGGGAAGTGCCCCTACATCTGCAACGACACACTGTAGGAGTACCGGAGAATATCAATTCTCTGTTGAGGCGTGTAGTGCATGCAGTAGTGTGTTACTCACAGCACAATGTAGTGCGGGGAGACTAGAGTCTCTCCGGTGATCATGTTTTGTATGCCTTGTCACGCGGTGTTTATATGGGTGGAAAGGCCCAATATTTTTCTCTTCTACATACTTTTTGATGTAATGCAAACATTTCAGTCACGCCATATATATATATATATATATATATATATATATATATATATACAGTTTCGAGTTTTTGTGATGCCAATGATTTGTACATGATGATGTCTATGATGTGTTTTAATTTACATGTAATGTACAGTTTTCTTTTCCTTAAATCTTATATGTGGGAAAGATATCGATCCATGATATAATTAGCTAACGCATCTGAAACACTATTAAATTCTCTCGGAATGTATCTATATTCAATATAATTGAACATTCGTTCGAGACGACGAACTTGCAAGTGTAGATGTAGCAGGATAGGACTACGGATGGCGTAGATGCGGTTGAGTTGATAAACCACGAGTTGGGATTCTAAGTAGACAATGATGCGAGAGACACCTATAGAGGAGGCTTGGGTCAACAGTCCAATGACAGCATGATATTCTGCCATATTGTTGGTTGCTGGTCCTAAATAGATACCTCCTGAGCTCACCACCTCATCAAATTGGTAGATAACCCAAGTTGCTGAAGCAATGTTCCGGGTATGTCGGCTAGCGCCATCCACGAACCCAAAAAAGATAGGAAAGGAAGACGTCATTTGCGCATGAAAACACAGGCACAGTCATGAGTGGCAACGGTAAAGACTCGAGCACGCAAAATAAATAGACACACCAAAATAAAATACAGTAATGTACAAAGTACAGATGCTAGGTGATCTAGGCATAATACTTCTTAAGGTAAATCCCGTTTCAGGGCTCTCCCACGGAAATTCCATCATGATCAACTAATTCGTAGGCACCTTTATGTAGGACACGCTTCACGATGTAAGGACCGTGCCACATGGGTTCTAACTTTCCTGTCCCCAATTTATCGTGAGCTTGGTTGTAAACGAGGACTAAGTCTCCTTTTGTGAAAATCCAAGGGTGGACGGATTTGTCATATTGACTTTTAATTCGTTTCTGATGTGCCTCATTGACGAGAGCAACATCGCGATGTGTTTCGTCTAGTTTGGATAGATATAAAAATCGTTCTTCTTCGGCAGAAATATGGGGCAGTAGTTCTACTTTCAGTTTGAGTGATGGAATCTCACACTCGATTGGTAGGACGGCTTCAACGCCATAGACCAACTGGAAAGGAGTAAATCCAGTTGAAGTTTTCATAGAGGTGCGATAGGCCTAGAGAACGGAGAACAGTTGTAGATGCCGTGATGTTTTGTTTTCCCCTACCATGCGTTGGATCATGGTTTTTAGGACTGTGTTGATAGCCTCAACTTGTCCGTTCGCCTGAGGGTAGTAAGGAGATGAGTTTTCATGGAGAAAACACTATTTGACATGTAACTTGCTCATCATTTAGTTTTTGAAGTGTGCACCATGGTCAGTGAAAATGGCACATGGTACACCAAAATGATTTATGATGTGGTTGAAGAGGAATAGAGTTGCAGTACGACCATCATTCAGGAAGGTAGGCATAGCCTCAGCCCATTTGGTGAAGTAGTCGACGGCGACGATGATGTAACCATGCCCCCCGGCTGAGGTGGGCTTACACTGCATGAAATCGATGCCCCATTTGGAAAAGGGGCCGATGGCGATAATGGGATGCAGCGCCATAGGGTGGGTACGTGACTTCTTGTTAAATATTTGGCAGGGTGGGCATTTTTTGATGGCCTCGATGCAATCTTTGAAAATAGAGGGCCAAAAGTAGCCGGCACGTAGGATTTTTTGGGCTGTGGCCATCCCGTAAAGGTGACCACCACAGGCGCCAAGGTGACAATAGTTTAAAATGCGTTCATCCTCTTCGTGAATTAGACATCGCCGAAGGATGGTGTCAATACCACGGCGATACAAAGTGTCACCGAGAATGATATAATGGCGAGAGTGATGACGAATGCATCGACGTTCTTCGCGAGAGATGTTGGGATGGAAACGTTGGGTTTGGAGGTACAGGAGAATGTCTCCGTACCAGGGATCAGAGGTGCTGATGAGGAAGAGAGATTCATCGGGGAGAGAGTCTCTAGGTTCAATGTTTTCATCGACACGAGGGAGAGCACAGATGAGCTCGGCAAACACCAGGGATTTTTTGACTTTAGCCTTCGTGAACTCGAGATCGAATTCTTGGAGAATCACGATCCATTTTGAATATTTTCCCCCAAGTACTTGATGTGTCAAGATGTGATACATTGGGTTGGAGTCCACGATTACCGTGGTGGTGCGTAATAATATGTAATGGTGGAACCTTTGGACAACGATGAAGACTGCCAGAGCCAATTTCTCGACATGTGAATATCGGAGTTCGGGTCCAGATAAACTCTTGCTCAGATAATAAATCACATGTTCTTTGCCATTCTGGTCTTCTTGAACTAACACCACGGCGATGGTGGAAGTAGAAGCGGCCAAGTAAAGGATATAATCCTTTGTATATTGAGGGGGATGTAATAAAGGTGCATGGGTCAAAGCGGTCTTGAGAGAGTCGAATGACCATTGAGGGGCATCGTCCCAGATGAAAGGGATGTTCTTTTGCAGTAACCGCATAAATCCTTTAGTGATCTCGGCATAATTGCAGATGAAACGACGAAGAAAGTTTGCTTTGCCTTGCAAACTCTAGAGTTGGGTTAAATTGGTAGGTGGGGGTAAGGCTAAGATGGCCTTGATCTTTAAGGGATCCACCCTGATCCCGTCTTTTGAGACGATGAAGCCGAGGAGTCGACCGGATTCAACAGCGAAAATGCATTTGTGTGGGTTCAGACGAATGCGGTAGAACCTACATCGCAGAAAAATTGCACGTAAATGATCAATGTGATTGGATCGATTTAGCGAATGTGCAGGTAAATCGTCGAGATACGGTTCTGCTATGTGTTTGATGTCATGAAAAGCATACGACATGGCTTGCTGGAAAGTGGCTCCAGCATTTTTAAGGCCAAAAGGTTGCTTTCGGTAGGCGAAATTTCCCCAAGGGCAGATGAAGGCTTTCTTGTGTTGATCAGTAGGCAAGATTTCAATCTTGTTATATCCAGAAAAGCCATCCATGAAAGAGTACGCTCCCCGCGCAATTATCGATGATTTGGTCGATGAAGGGCGTAGGGTAGTTGTCCTTGGGACAAGCTTTGTTGAGATCTCGATAGTCAACGCAAACATGGATGGTCCCTTGTTTCTTAGCAATCGGAACAAGGTTGGAGACCCATTTGGTAAAAGGGATGGGATAGATGAAGCCAGATTTTAGAAGTTTTTCAACTTCTGCCTTTATAGCTGTGATTTTCTTGGGATGAACTGGGCGAAGCTTTTGCCGAACCGGTTTCACGTCAGGGTAGGTTTTGATTTCGTGTACGACGATTGAAGGGTCGATCCCTGGCATTTCCTCATAACTCCATGCGAAGACGTCGCAGAATTCCTTGAACAAAGTGGTGTAAGAAACTACTTCGTCAGGTGTGCAATTAGCACCAAGGTTAATGTTTTCCACGACACCTTCTTTGATTGAAATGTCAATCGTGATCGTGGTGGAGATGTTACCCATATTCCCCTCAGAGAGAGTATCTTGTGTGAGGATAGGAGATTGCGGAGCTTTGGTAACATCGGGAGGGAAGACAGATTGTATGTCTTGGTGGATTTCTTCCAAAGGCGGAAGAAAAGAGGATCGATGGTGGTTGTCATCCCAGGGCAGATCGTCAATACTTAGCATTTCCATAATTGATTCGTTCGAAGGAAAAATGTGGGAAATGTAATCGACGACAGATGATAGGGAATCCAACCACGAAGGCACCGAGTAAGTATCGGGTGCCAATGAATGTGAATTGTTGGAAGAGGGAGAGGCAGATTCAATAGTTACGTAGGCGGCCTCGGCTGGGCTAAGTGACATAGTGTCACCAAGCACATCGAATTCCAAAGGACTAAGCACAACCCAAGGGTCAGATGATTCCAGGGATTGATAAGGCATAGTCAAAATCATATTGACAATGGCAATATGATGTGCAGTAGGTGGAAGTGGTGTAGGGAAAGTACCCATGAGGCTATAATCTTTCAATAAGCCAACACCAATGCTTTCATATGTAACCGGGTGGTCTCCCAGAAAAGGAATATTGTTGGTAGCAGGGATGCGAGCGTCGGGTGTACAAAAATCAAGCTGATCGATGGTAATAATTTTGCCTTGATGGGGGAATTGTACACATCGAAACACCGACGAGGCGACGATAGTCATAGCGTAGAACCAACTTCTTCCGAGTAGCAGGTTGTAATCGAGGGGAGCATCAACCACCTCGACATCAATAGTAACGGTTTTGCCGCCCAATTGAACGGCTAAGGATTGTAATAATCCGTGAGGGTGAAAACCTCGTCCATCAAAAGCACGTAACATGGTAGCAGATTTGTTAAGGGCTGGTGATTTCAAGCCTTTCCAACAGGCTAGAGACATGACACAAGTGGAGGCTCCCTCGTCCAGGATAGTTCGGTGGATTTGTTGATTGTGAACAACAACATCGATTTGGAAAGCTAGCTGGTGGGAGAGTCACGATTGATGATCATCCAGATTAAACGTGATATTGTTCGATGACTCAGGATCAAAAGCGTCGATGGCGGATAAGAGTGTTCTACGTTGGCTGGGGCAGTGTTGTAGAACTTCCAAAGCGGACATGGCACACGGGGCTTGGGCCAAATCTTCTACAATGTTGTAATTTTGGGCCGCCCGTGAATTAGGATTGAAGGTAGATTTCTGGATGGTGCTCTTAGGAGGGCGTAATATAGAGTCAAACGAAGGTTTCTCGATATGGAGTGGCTCGGATGAAGGGTTAACAGATGGAGGATTGACGGAGGATGGAAATGGGTCTGACGGAGAACCGTTAGCAGGCTTTGGTTTATCAGGTTTAACTGGTGTGTCGTATGTCGCAGAACGGGTTGTTAGATTAACTCCGTTAAACATGTAAATATGGGCACTTGTCGAGGCCTCATCATGGGGTTGGTTGGAACTGCTCCCCGACATGGGGGTTTGCGCAACCAATGATTGTTGCTGCGGAAAAGGCTGAGTGAGCACAGCGGGCTGCGAATTTTCTTTGAAAAGTTTGGCCACTTCATCGCGATGTGGGTAGTCTCGAGTGTAGTGATCATCACCACAAATGAGACATGGGAATTTTGGTTTTCGTTGCGGTTGTTTTCTGGCAGCAGGGGTTTGTGGTTGGGTCTTGGGTTGTTCATTGTTATTATTCTTCTTTGGTTTGTTTCTCGCTTTCTTCTTTCCCCCAAGAGGTTGTGAAGGGGTTGACTGTACCGCATTCACATCAGAGACCTGAGTTTGAGGGGGGGTAGAAGAGGGTGAAGTCGGATTGGGAGCAACCGTCGAAGCGGGCCACTGGATTGTTCCAGTAGACTGGGTAGCAGATTGAGTCTTGATGGAGCCAATAACCCCATCCACATGCGAAGCAGTCGATGGTTTGGATGGATCGTTAGTGGCACAGGTAGCGTTCGGTATCAACTCATATAGAGTACCGGATTGTGAATAGACTAAGTCTAAGTACTGAGCTCGAGCAATGGCTTCTTCCTCGGTGACGACACCGCCCATGGCAACATCACGAGCAATCTTGGGTAACAGTGATTTGGTGAACCATTCTGCTAACAATTGGTCAGGAATGATCGCTTTCATTAGCCTTCGTCGTTGTCTCCATTCATGGATATGGTCGGAGATATGTACCGAAGTTGTCTGACGAAGGGAGGTTAATAGTTCAGTACCCATCTCATATCGAATGGGTAGTTGGAAGTGCGTGAGGAAGGACATGGTGAGGGAGTTGAAATCGTGAAAAGATGTGCGTGGTAATTCAATATACCATTTCGCTGTGGAACCCGTAAGTGTTCGTTGGAAAAGATGCAAACAAATCGAATCGTCCATGAGGGAGTTGGATGAACACCACAAATGGAAGGTCATTACATGGTTGTTCGGGTCTTCTCCGGACTTTCCGTCGAATTTTGGGATATTAGAAGGGAGTTTAGCTGGAATAGCTGGCCAAACCGGAGAATGATAAATAGGATCATTCGTTAACCGAGACAAGTCTGGAAGGTCCAGGGTAGCTAGAAAGGGTAGTTGTCGGTTAACCTGTGGGTAATGCTGGTGTGGCAATGGGACACCAGTGGGGCCCAATACTGGGTTATGTGGGTAATTATAACTCGTGGGCCCTCTCATGTGGGGTTGGTTTTGACCAAGGTGCATAGGATTTGAGATGTTTTGAGAAGTATGTGTGAGCGGAGGATGACCGGATGGGTTTTGCGGGTTATAGGGTGGGCTTGGCATTTGTCCATAAGGGGGTTGTTGCGGGGTCTGAACATTTTGTCCCATGGAGGCATGTGGGTTTCCTTGAAAATGGATGCTCCACGGATTGGGTACGACATGCACATTTTGTCCTTGTGGTTGATGATAGACTCCGGACTGAGGTTGCCCCCCAGCATGAGGGTAGCCCCCGAATGGGATTTGTCCTCCGGTGGGAGGATGCCCCCCAGCATTAGGGTTCCCTCCGAATGGAATTTGTCCACCGATGGGAGGATGCCCCCCAGTTTGAGGTAGAGTTCTCGAGATTTGAGAGCTAGACGTAAATGACTGATGAGTACCACCGAGCAGATTGGGACCACCAAGACCGGTCCCTCCGGGTTGTTGGATGGGTATGGAACTTCCTGGTATGACTTGGGTAGTGGTTTAGGCAGTGGTGGTAGCAGAAGCATTCAGTGCCCTGAATCCAAAAGGGAGTGTAGGTCTTGGTGTTATAGGGGTGCCAATCGGGGCTTGATTGACTACCGCGTTACCGACGGGGATAGTTGGGATGTGTGGGGCCATCGTTGAATGAGCCGTCTGGAGGGGAATTGTAGACCTTGGACCAATGGAAGGTGTGTTCAGACCAACGGTTGGTGTGGCTGTAAAAGAGGTGGTACCGGTGAAATGATTTGGGGGTACTGTGTAGGAAAAAGATGCATCGGCACCTTCTCCTGTTCCATAAAGATCTCGCACCAAGCATGGTGGACTTCTAACCACGTTTGCGGTCCAAAAAGGGTCATTGGCTAAGGGGTTTTGACAAGACCTAGCCGGAATGTCAGAAGGATTAATGACAACAAATTCTCCAGCGCAATTCAGGTGGAAGATCTGTCGTTCGTATCCCTCCGGAATGCGGTAAGCTTCCGGAGATTCTGAAACAATTCGAAAATTCTCCAAGGGAATGGGAACTTCTTCCTTGGAAGTTGTAGTGTTTTTCACCTCACTCTGTTGAGGAGATTCCTCTGTAGAATGAGGGGGTAAAGGGGTGTTTCCTTCCATATTTTCTGGAGGAAGTCCCTGTAGCCTCCGCGAGCGGCGTGGAGGGTCGATGTTGGCGGACAAGAGTCGACGAAAGAAATCTATGGCCAACTAGCGAAAAGAGACAGCACACGCTAAAAATCTAAGAATCACAACCAAGCAAACATGACCTTCTTTTGATGACCGTACTAGTTGGTGATGAAATCCAACGTCGCGTGATCAAGTCCAGAAGGGGCGGGGATAGGGTGGAACAATTACAATGGCGACCTGCTTAACGGACTTATGCCTTGGTGCAAGCTTCCACGCAGTAATTGTGGATTTACCCTCCAAGGAGCCCGAGTGAGTTTGACCAATGTCTGCTCCAGGTACAGTGAGACTTCCCATCACCGTCACCTTGTGTAAGACCCTAAAGATTATGGCCACTAAGATTACCAATTCACAGTCAGCCCCTGGGAGGGAACAGTCGACAGTCCGATACGAACGTACGGGCAGGGTATCAAGCCCGAAATCAACTAAAAGGCTTCCACGCAGCAATTGTGAATTTACCTCAAAGTGATCCCCATAATACAATATGACCACCAGAATCAGTTAAACCACGGAGGGTTAGTCCCCGTAGCTTACCCGAATGCGATGTCGTGCGTAACCCCTGTGTGAGAGGGGGATCCCAGACAGACTTATACGATAACTAGATTTGACTCTCTCTAACTTAGGATGCTAGTGTTGTTTTGGAAACTTTGGAGAGTTATGCTCACAGCCCTAATCCAAAGTACTAAGCCTATTCTACTGTTGGTGGAGGATCCTAGAAAAGAAAAAGTTCTAGATAACTTTTAATTAACGTTGATTTTATGGTTTTTCTTTACGCAAAGGGGTGCATGGAAGTGAAACGAATGGAAATATGATTCAGACCCAAAGAATGCAACAAATATGATAAGCAATCATTTATTTTCGATGAACATCTATCTAAGGGAGAGAGAAAGTTCGTTTAACTAACAAGCACTAATAAGGAATGCCCTCAAACAATTCTTTTTCTCAATCAAATCCTGATGCAATGCTGAAACTTTTGAGATGCCTTCTAACATGTTCAATCAATCATGCAGATGCTTTTTGTTGTTTGTATATGATTAATGATTAATTCAACATGATGCTCGTCTTGTTAATTATCTTTTTGTATGAATGAAAATCAAACTAGCACAAGCAAAAATGATACAAACAATACATCCCTTCGTCGCAATCAAAACGAAAAGCGAAAGAAAAAAATCAATCCAAGAGAAAAACAAACTTCACACCCAAAAGAAAAAAGCTTGAATAACATTGATCTTGACTAAAATCGAGATGAAGGGGTCTGTAGGCCTTTGATGACCTTCACCATGGTTTTTTACTCAGTTAAATAGAGAGAAAGACAAGGCAGGGGTCTCAAACTCCAATAAAAAAAAAAACCAATGACAATAGTGAAGAAGGCTTACAATATCCAAATAGTAAGATGCTTATTCTTCAATCAAAAGACAGATGTCAAGGCTGAAAGGGAAGAAACATTGGCTCACAAGGCCACTCAGCAGAAGAGACACAAAGGCAAAATCCCCAAAAAGCAATTATGGAGGGTTTTTTGGCCTAAAAGAGGTTGGCGCTCTGTTTCCAAAGGAAAAGAGCGTTATAGTGCTCTTTGCAAGGCTATGGAGGAGCGTTGGCGCTCTGTTAACACTAGGACAGGGGCGCCAGGGTCTAAAACTCCCAAAAATGTCAAAAAATTCCAAAAATTGAAATTGAAACTCGACAATTATGCTGAGTATGATGGGACAAGGAGCCAATCAGCTCATGAAAGCAATCAAAAGAGGAGTGAACCAGGTCTGAAACAATCAAGGGGTAGAACTAGGTCAATGAGGAGAAATCAAAACAAGAAGTTTCGATTCGAGGCTATCTCCCCAGCAGAGTTGCCAATTTATGTTGTAGGAAAATCTCACCGTGGACAGGTAGATCGCCTCTAAGAGCTTGACCCTAACTCTAGATAGAAAATGCTTAACATGGACACTGGTTTCCTTTCAAATCTATCTAAACTAACATATGAGAAGGAAGGATGATAGAAGTACCTTTTTATCGATGTTTGTCCCTGCACGCTCCTAGTTGCGCTTCGATCCTTTGCTTCTCGCTGGACCCTGTGGACAAACAAGATACGACCACTTCCTACTCTACTGATGTTAGCTTGAAAACAGATCTATCAGTTAATGATAAGTTCATGCAACATTAGACACAAACTAGAAAGAAACAGGCCAAGCGTGTCATATTGATGAGAATAACGACAACAGTACTTACAATCGTAGATACGAATGTGACAGCTTCATCGAGTCCTCTTCGTCTAACCCTTGCCTGAAAGGTCCACAACCTGGACAACAACAGCTTCACTGATCACTATCCTTTGGTTGACTATGTATTTTCTCCGAGATCATAAGTTTCATACCAGCAGTTCTTCCCCCTTTCTTCCATCATAGAGCCTGCTTATATAGGTTAAGAGGAGCTTAACCTCTTGAGTTATCTTTAGAACAAGTTGGGAACTTCCTCTTCAGATCAGGGATCTCTTGATGAAACCAAGAATTCGAACACAACTACCTCCTAATCTCGAAAGATCCTCCCCTTGTTCTCCTCAATGGGCTAACTACTGCCCCAAATTAGGCAGCGCTCCCTTAGAAGGGGCATCAGAGCGCTGTAGCGCTCCCTGGTAAGCTATGGAGGTGCGCCAATGCTCTCAAGATGAGCAACACTCCTACAGAGGGGGCAGGGGAGTATTATAACGCTCCCTGAAGCATTATAGGGGAGCACCAGTGCTCCTAGAGATGATATAGAGGAGTGCTACCCCTCAGAACCTCTGTTTCATAGCTCCTTTTAGGTGTCAAGAGTTATTTGACTTCAGTAAACCAGTTCTTCTCCTTCAAACCAAGAATATGAGATTTTTTAAGTGTCTCCTTAGTGTCTTCGATATGGCAGTATGCTCAAACATCATTTGCGACACTTGCGACCAACTTGCGACACTTGCGAAAGTTGTAAGGAAGATGCGACACTTACGACAATTGAGAGGAACATGCGACACTTATCCAGCTGAGTAACTTTGACGTGTAACATTTATGGTAGCTACAGGGTTCCTTCCAGGAGTTCTCTCCTTCCCCTGCGCACTCTCTCACCTGGAGGGAGTCGCTCACAAGCCAACAAGCCTCACCTAGTCTAGTACTGCGTAGTCTCAATAATCCCACGGGAAAATAGACATAGGCTTTCTAAAAGCTGGTTCGAAAATCACAGGATGGCTTCACAGTCACGGCTTCAGAACAAGGAATGCTCGCATAGGCTCGCTCAGCTTTCCCGAACAAGCAAAGACTCTTCCCCGAATTCAACACAGGATTCTCATAGGCTAGGGTTACACGCACGGGATTTCTCAGAATCAGACATAAACATTCGAGTCACAGGGTCTCCCGAAGGTTCTCTACAAGAGTCGGGTTAGTCATACTGCTCAGAGCTTCGTACGCGTTCAGACAATCCGGTGGAATGGGAATGGAACCTTCTCACAACTCACCCTGATCATTTTATTCACATGCACCAGGGTTGAAACTTGTCACCCATGGAACTGCATGTGTTCCACCAGCACACGTTCCTCCCACCACTTGAGAAATCACGCGTCCTTCCAAAAGGACTTAGGATAAAAACATATGATGCACATATCTTTTGGAATAATATTAAAATATTATTCCCAGGCTTAAGCCCCCCTAGGCTTAGCCCCTAGGATCAACACTTAGCCCCTTTCCCACCTTCCAACCCCTAATTCCTTGCCCACTCTGTGGATGCTCAGTCCCCCTTCACTCATTCATCGTGGTCGGTCTGCACCTGACAGTGTTTATATTTTATTAAATGTTCTGCATACATACAAGTACAACAAAAGGCTCCTGGCCTTCAACACTTAGGCTCCCTGGCCTAACAACACATAAGTCTCCAACTTATAAGAACTTGGCTCACCAGCCTATAAAACATAATCACAATTCCTTTCAGAACTTGGTTTACAACGGGGCTCGGCCTTGGGAACACTACATTGAGAGTTCCTCACCTAATGATTATGTAAATTTATATGTAAGTCAACATGAGTGAACATGACATTTTCTATAGTTTTGAGACAAGTAATTATAGTTTCTAAGTGCACGGTTTTGTAGAAGAAAAATAATTCATTGATAATTTTGGAACACAATTTTATAGTATAATATATGTTGTAGTTTTGAATATGCCTATGTCGATCATAATTTTACAAATTTTTGGGCTTCCCATCACAAATTCTAGTGTGGTCCAAATTGATTTGGCCCTCATACACACAAAAACACATGCATAATAGATTTTGAATATAGTTTTGAATTGACATGGTCTTTGTACACATGGAAGACTCACATAATATAATTTGAAGGTAGTATATGTAGACATCACTATTTTCAATAACCAATTAAGAACAAAGCACTACCATTATAGAGTATTTTTGAGTATTTTTTAAGCAAGCACGAGGCAACCACCAGTGGATTCATTAATTTCCTCATGATGTTGACTATTTAAAATGATCTAAGTATAAATAATCTATCAAAGATCAAACATTGTTGAGAAGAGATTTGTTGTGCATGGTTTTGGACATGAGTTTACTTTAAGTGTTAAATATGGGTAAATTAGGAATTTGTTGATTTTTTGTCCAATGATAAACAAATGGGGGTTTTCCTACAATTCCTAGATTCCGTTCCCATTGAATGGTTATTTTGCATCATTTTCAGAGAAAGAAAAAACTTTATATTCCATATCAATAGAATAAACATATTTTCACCCAAAATTACTGAACTGTCCTTCACATCCAAGGCATTGTTTCACTCCTTTCTACTCAATCTATCCTTTCTACTCATTCTATATTTCATTACATTCCAAAACACACTAAAACCATAACTAGAACCAAACATTTACAAACTAAAATTCTTCTATGAAATTGGTTGTTTTTCAAATAATTCTTGAAGGATAAAGGTTCCAAATTCAAAAGTGATAGCTTCCTTCGATATCTTAATTTGCATCTTCGTTAATATCTTTGAGTATGTGTCTATAAGAAAACTATTCTAATATTTTAATATGTTCACGAATTTGGTTCATTAACGACTTCAACCGTCACACCTGAAATGAAGATTTCCCATTGATCCAATCTACTATCAACTGAGAATCTCCAAACACCTACAGTTTTTGCAACTTTATCATCTTAGCATGGAAAAGAAAATACCATAGGGACGCTAACTCTGCCTTGTTGTTGGTCCCTGTCCTCAGAACATATCTGAATGTATAAAAATGTGTTTTGGTGAAATACAACAAAGCACCAACCCCACGAATGGGAGGGTGTCCCTAGATAGCCCCATCAAAAAACCCCTAGGGCATCCCTTCCACAAGCTGTGGCATCATTGGGTTCCTTTTGTTTTTTCATTTGGGGTCCGATTTATATTCTCTTGCTAGCTTAACTATCAATCCTGCCACCATCTCAACAAGGATATACAGGTTTTGGAAAATAACATTATTTCTTTCCCACCACATAAAATAGATAAAGAAGAAAGGGATTGAGAATTGAGAGTGAATACTTGAAGTTTTAAAGCCTTTTCAAATTCTCTCCAAAATTTAACAGTAAATGGACATTCTATGAATAGATGAAAAACCGATTCTGAACTTGACTTACATAAAGAGCACTATTTTGGGCCATTCTAACCTCTCTTTAAATGATTGTCCTAGGTTAACATCTTATTTTCCAACGCCAACCATATGAGGATTTTTTATTTTACGGGTGCCTTCTGTTCCCAAATATACTTCCACCACCACTTTCTGTCTCCTAAAAATTATTCTGTAGCCAAAACAAAGTATCCCAACTTTACTGTGTATATCCCATTTTTATTGTTGTCGAACTAGAACAACAAATATTCTTCATCTTCTTTGAGCAATATGAAAATTAATTTCAGAGCAGTAACAAAATCCCCCCATTTTTTTGCGCTCTCACCTTCCATCTCTAACAAGTCAACATATTTCCATTCTGTTTTCCCTACTCTGTCCATGCTTACAAGTGAAACATCACTTAATGCGAAGATTCCATTGTTGTGAAGCGTGGATATTAGATGTTCCAAGAGTTTATAAGTTTCCCCTAATATAACCAAAGGATCTACCCTGATTCTGACTTGCTTTCCATTTCCTATTGCCCATGCAAGACGATTTCCAACTAACAAAAACACATCAACAAATGCCTTCCAACAAATCGACCCATTTTGAGAGTTCTTTATAGGAGATGTTATCTACTCAATTGCAGAAAAAACGTGAGAAATACTTGGAAGACACGATTCTGCCCCAAAGCATGTCATTGCGCAACATCCTCCATAAGATTTTGGCCACCAATTCTCAACAAAATCAAACTTGGTTCTTGATTCCCCAACCACCCAACTCTTTTGGCGTGGCCAAGCATGACCATTTGACCAGAGGGATATGTCACTTCTCCGAATTTCCCTCCCATAAGAAATGCAAGCAGAGTTTCTTGATTTTGTGGAGGATTCCTTTTGGAATTTTTGCAATAACTACCCAATATACTAGAATACTGCTAGGAATCGAGTTCAATGATACCAATATTCCACCTCTTGACAACCCACGATGCGCCCAAAAAATGATTCTTTTTTTAATTTTGACATAAATCCACATCCAATCCCTGAACACATACTCATTTGGTTTCAACATGAATCCCAAGTACTCGATCCCTTCATTGATACCATTTTTCTTGAACATAAGGCTTCCTTGCAACTCATTAGCACTCTCTTCAAGAAGACCATTGACAAGAATCGAGGAATTTTCAGCGTTCAGTTGCATACCCATGGCTCGGTAGAAAATATCTAGAATATTTCTTAAATCTTGAATCTTCAAGCATGTTCCTACACCAAACATAATTACATCATCAACAAAGAGAAGGTGGGAAATAATTTTCGAGTTTTTGATCCTGACTCCTTTAAGGTGACCTTCACTTAATCAATAGACTTAATCCTTCAGCCATGAGCAAGAACAACAAGGGGAAAGAGAGCACCCTTTCCCGAGGCCTCTTGAGGATATAAAAAAATAGGAGAAAACCCCATTGATTAGGACAACGTAGGATGAATATTCCTAACAACCCATAATCTAATTGATTGATTCTAGGTTCATTCCCAACTGAATCAAGACCAATCTTATGAAAGTCCAATTTTCCCTATCGTAAGATTTGGATATGTCAAGCTTCAAAATAAAGGAGGGGATATTTTTCTTCTTAATGGAAAGAATGGCTTCTTGAGTTATGGACACAACACCATGGATTTGACATTTAAATAGAAATCCAAATTGTTCTTCTGAAATGAAATTGGTCAAAATCGACTTCAACCTATTGGCTAAGATCTTGGCTATAAGTTTATAAATAAGGTTGCAACATAGTATGGGCTAAAAATATTTGAATGAAGAAGGGGTAGAGGAATTTAGAATGAGAGAAATATGTGTTGAATTTAATGGACTCCCCATCCTACCCA